>JAVTVY010018368.1:0-79930 GCA_036873755.1 Hanleya hanleyi
TAATTGGATTTTCAAATCAGACCAAAAAAGGTATCTTGCACAACTTGGCCCCATGTGGGACCTGTGTACCAAATTTCAGAAAGATCCATGAAATATTTCTGGCAGCCATATTGGATTTTCGAATCGGACCAACAAAGGTATCTTCCACAACTGGGCCACAAGGGGAATCTGTGTACCAAATTTGAGGAAGATCCATGCAGTACTTCTTGAGAAATCACGATAACAAAGTTTCATTGGGAATTCCAAGATGGGCGCCTGGTGGACATATTGGATTTCCGAATCGGACCAAAAAAGGTATCTTGCACAACTAGGCGACAAGGGGAACCTGTGTACCAAATTTGATAAAGATCCATGCAGTAGTTCCTGGACCAGGAAAGGTATGTTGCACAACTGGGCCACAAGGACAACCTGTCTACAAAATTTGAGAAAAATCCAGGCAGTACTTCCTGAGAAATCACGATAACAAAGTTTCATGGGGAAATCTAAGATGGCTGCCTGGTGGCCATATTGGATTTTCGAATCGGACCAGAAAAGGCATCTTGCACAACTAGACCCCAAGGGGAACCTTTGTACCAAATTGAGAAAGATCCATGCACTACTTGCTGAGAAATGGCGATGAAGTTTCATAGAGAAATCCAAGACGACTGCCTGGTGGCCATATTGGTTTTTCGAATCGGATCGAAAAAGGTATCTTGCACAACTAGACCCCAAGGGGAACCTGTCTATCAAAATTGAGAAAGATCAATGCAATAGTTCCTGAGAAATCGCGATAACAAGGTTTCATGGGGAAATCCAAGATGGCCGCTTTGTGGCCATATTGAATTTTCAATTCGGACCACAAAAGGTATCTTGCAAAACTAGACACTAAGGAGAATCTTTGTACCAAATTTGAGAAAGATCCATGCAGTACTGAGAAATGACGATAACTAAGTTTCATGGGAAAATCCAAGATGGCTGCCTGGTAGCCATACTGGATTTTCGAATCGGACCAAATAAGGTCTCTTGCTCAACTAGACCCCAAGGGAAACCTGTGTACCAAATTTGAGAAAGATCCATACAGTAGTTCCTGAGAAATAGCGATAACAAGGTTTCATGGGGAAATCTAAGATGGCTGCCTGGTGGCCATATTGGATATTCAAATCGGACCAGAAAAGGTTTCTTGCACAACTAGACCCCAAGAGGAACCTGTGTACCAAATTTGAAAAAGATCCATGCAATAGTTCCTGAGAAATCGTGGTAACAAGGTTTCATGGGGAAATCCAAGATCGCTGCCTGGTGGCCATGTTGGATTTTCGAATTGGTCCAGAAAAGGTTTCTTGCACAACTAGACCCCAAGGGGAACCTGTGTGCCAAATTTGAAGAAGATCCAGGCAGTAGTTCCTGAGAAATCGCGGTAACAAGGTTTCATGGGAAAATCCAGGATGGCTGCCTGGTGGCCATATTGGATTTTCGAATCGGATTAGAAAAGGTTCTTGCACAACTAGACCCCAAGGGGAACCCGTGTACCAAATTTGAAAAAGATCCATGCAGTAGTTCCTGAGAAATCGCGGTAACAAGGTTTCATGGGGAAATCCAAGATGGCTGCCTGGTGGACATATTGGATTTTCGAATCGGATTAGAAAAGGTTTCTTGCACAACTTGACCCCACGGGGAACCTGTGTACCAAATTTGATAAAGATCCATGCAGTAGTTCCTGGACCAGGAAAGGTATGTTGCACAACTGGGCCACAAGGGCAACCTGTCTACAAAATTTGAGAAAAATCCAGGCAGTACTTCCTGAGAAATCACGATAACAAAGTTTCATGGGGAAATCTAAGATGGCTGCCTGGTGGCCATATTGGATTTTCGAATCGGATCAGAAAAGGCATCTTGCACAACTAGACCCCAAGGGGAACCTGTGTACCAAATTGAGAAAGATCCATGCACTACTTGCTGAGAAATGGCGATGAAGTTTCATAGGGAAATCCAAGACGACTGCCTGGTGGCCATATTGGTTTTTCGAATCGGATCGAAAAAGGTATCCTACACAACTAGACCCCAAGGGGAACCTGTCTATCAAAATTGAGAAAGATCAATGCAGTAGTTCCTGAGAAATCGCGATAACAAGGTTTCATGGGGAAATCCAAGATGGCCGCTTTGTGGCCATATTGAATTTTCAATTCGGACCAGAAAAGGTATCTTGCAAAACTAGACACTAAGGAGAATCTTTGTACCAAATTTGAGAAAGATCCATGCAGTACTGAGAATGACGATAACTAAGTTTCATGGGAAAATCCAAGATGGCTGCCTGGTAGCCATACTGGATTTTCGAATCGGACCAAATAAGGTCTCTTGCTCAACTAGACCCCAAGGGAAACCTGTGTACCAAATTTGAGAAAGATCCATACAGTAGTTCCTGAAAAATCGCGATAACAAGGTTTCATGGGGAAATCTAAGATGGCTGCCTGGTAGCCATATTGGATTTTCGAATCGGACCACAAAAGGTGTCTTGCTCAAGTAGACCCCATGTGGGACGTGTGTACCAAATTTGAGAAAGATCCATGCAGTAGTTCCTGAGAAAACGCGATAACAAGGTTTCATGGGGAAATCCAAGATGGCTGCCTGGTGGCCATATTGGATATTCAAATCGGACCAGAAAAGGTTTCTTGCACAACTATACCCCAAGAGGAACCTGTGTACCAAATTTGAAAAAGATCCATGCAATAGTTCCTGAGAAATCGCGGTAACAAGGTTTCATGGGGAAATCCAAGATGGCTGCCTGGTGGCCATGTTGGATTTTCGAATCGGATTAGAAAAGGTTCTTGCACAACTAGACCCCAAGGGGAACCTGTGTACCAAATTTGAAAAAGATCAATGCAGTAGTTCCTGAGAAATCGCGGTAACAAGAATTGTTTACGGATGGACTGACTGATGGACGGACGACGGACCACGGACGAAAAGTGATTTGAACAGCCCACCATCTGGTGATGGTGGGCTAAAAATGACAAAAACATCATTTTTTTCGATACCCCACATGTCCGCCGTCTAGAATTTACCCATGATCCGGTTCTTGGGGAGTTATTGAAATAGGCCAAAATTGACCCAATATGGAAAACTACAAAGTCGCGGACTGTCAGCTCTCACTTGTTGTCCTTCTGGAGATATTTGGCGGGCGGTAGGGTTAATACCGGTGAATATTGAGCCTAAACGTTAACTGAGTCAAATTCATTGCCTTTAGACAGACAAGAATTTATTTTAGTGATTCTCGGAGCTCCGAGCTCTTTTCAACTGTTACATCCCCGAGCTCCGAACTCTCAAATCCATCCCTCAAGCCCCGAGCTCTTCTATATCAGCAAAAACAATCAGTCAAGAAGACGCCCGAGAAATTGCTCTCTGAAAATATATAGCGTTTTTTGAAGACCAAGATGTAGCCAATATTATTGCTCCCAATAATACTCATATACGGACTCAAAAGTTATTGTTCTGAACGAACAGAATTGTAATCGTATATGGGCTCTCTGCAACAGTAAATTTCTCCGCGTCAAAAGTACGGTTATTGCCTATCGTATAAGTTTGAACTGTGTTGTTGTTGTTCTTATTGTCACATCATTGGTATGTACTCGTAAACAGTATATATTCCTGTTGTTGTTTCTATATGAAAACGTACACTCTGTTTTTCTCCTGATTTTTCCTCTGCCTGGTGGGATTTGTATTTCACGGAACGTTGACAAGTGGACCCACATGGTGTTTACCCCTACCAGTCTTGGGAGAGGGGGGGGGGAGGCATTAATGCTCCCTACCAAACTTCTGCCCTATCTCCAGAACGACAAAAAAAGGAGAGCTGACACTCCGTGACTTTATAGTTATCATATTGGGGTAATTTGGAGCCTATTTGCATAATCCCCCAAGCAGAGGATCATGGGCAAATTCAAAATGGCGGAAATGTGGGGTACCAGAAAAGTGATGTTTTCACCATTTTCAGCTTTTCCACGAAGAAAGGTGGGCAACAACTATTTTATTTCACATCAGATTAATATTCATTAATATTTGCAGCTGTTGCGGAGAAATTACATGAATAAACATTTCGAAAAATCTGACTGAGAAATCTTCTCAAAAATGCCTTTATTGGAAATGACGCGGGGATCTGGGATTTTTCACATTGCTGGTAGAGCTTGACCCAATGGTATAGTGTGATAAGTTCCAGCTCCCTACCTCAAGTGGCAAGAAAAATAATTAGGGGTGTGTGTGGGGGGGGGAGGGTGTCGAAATGACCCCACCCCTGTACCCGCCCCAAAAGCCCAGATCAGATAGGGTTATAATACATCCGAACATTGGTACTACTTTACCAGATGACCGTTCTCTTATTATTACATTACTCTTTATTCTCTTATTAAACGCCGAACACAAGTCTCGCTCAAATGAAATCCCGCTTGTACACATCAAAATATCTACTCTATTTGTTTTAGGAACCAGCAAGTTCACGCTGTACGAATTTTATCATATCCAAACGTATGGGAACACTTGAATGACTCCTATAAAACGGCGCTGGGCATCTGTCATGCATTAGTGCGAGGTTGAGCAATAACACAGATAGGAAATTCCGGGACATCCTAATTCAAGTTTCATGTTCCAAAGTTGCCTAGTTCCAAGTTTCCAAGTTCCCAAGTTCCAAGTTCCAACTCCGTAGTTCCAAGCTCCAGTTCCCACAAGCTCGCCCTCTGATGTTCCAACCTCCAATTCACCCAAGCTCCACCTCCGAAGGTTCCAAGCTCCAGTTCAAAAGCTCCAAGATATGATACACATCTAGTAGTTGTATAAGAATAACATATATGCCATTGTCAATCAGCCCCCATTATAATGTTACTGTTTAGTTCATCTGTCCAGCCTGTTCAACACCTGTTTTATAGATAACACAGATTATAGGTATGGGGTCACTGAATAAAATAAGCCGGATCTAACATCTACTGGGACCAATTTTTGGGGGGATCAATAATTTGTGAAAACATTTAGCGGGATAGCAGTGATCGGACATGGAAAATAACTTCAAATGGAAGAAAATCCTGTCCATCACTGTAAGTATGCAATACCGTCAATCTGTAGAGGAACTTATATTACACTCTCCCGTCTTATAATTTTAATATCGATCTCTGTTTGTTTTGTCATGAAACTTCGTTGTGATAGCTATGGGGTCGCAGAAAGTGACCATCCTCCTCTCTCAAATTCAAAAGTCCATCTTATAAATTTTTAAAGGTCGGAAGACCGTGAATACGTGCAAGGATAGCTGTGGGATCAGGAAAAGTAAGGAGGGAATAATCGGGGTACATAATAGATTACTTGGAGAAATAATTGGATGATTTGCTAAATATTCTGTTGAAACAGAACTTTTGAGCTACGCGTGTACTAACAAATGTAGAATCGTGGATGGTTGGACTGGGGCTATACGGCCAACACATCGGCAATAAGCATAACATGCTATATTATAAAGTTATTTCTCGAGAAATAAGGCCAATAGGCTCCTGGTACCAATTGGTTCGGACGGTTACTAACATAGCATTTTTCAGTTTTCAAAAAACTATAGGCAATATATGGGTTAAATTGTTTTACAATGTAAGAAGTGCACATTGGTTCCAACACGCCTCTCGCAAGGCATACTTCAACCCTTTCAGTCAAGCTAATTCAAAACTCTAATTTTGCTAATAACCGGTACTTATATCGCAACAAAAGTTGTGGAAAATGGGGACCTTGAACATCTTATTTGTAAGACACCATTAAACATCTATGGTCGATGTGATCACATTTCGAAGAAAAACAAAAGTTACAGGTAAGAAAAACCTTGAATCTGAATCCAGAAGAGTTTACAGTATATCATAACCAGCACTAGACCAGATGGGAGCTTGGAGCTTCGGTGCTGGAGCTTGGAACTTCGGTGCTGGATCTTGAAACTTGGGGATGGAGCTTGAGAAAGTTGGAGCTTGAAACTTCGGAGCTGGAACTTGAAACTACGGAGCTGGAACTTGAAACTTGGGAAATGGGAACTAGGGAACTTTGGGAACTTGAAACTTGAATTAGGGTGTCCCGGAAATTCCGATATGATTATTTATTCTGACAGTCACTGACCCACATTGCCTCCAAATTTCTAAGGCACAGAATTAAATAAATGGCGCCGCCCAAACTCTGTTTAGTGCAATCCAAAGTGGTACACACAGAAGTATTAACACACAATTTCGTAAAGCCGCATAACATAGGCCAAAACATTACACACTTTACACGGCTGACCAATGTGTTCACATATATATACAATTGAATAGACGCCAACACGACAAATAGATTAACAAAGTTTATTGCCGAAAGGACTTCTTGTTGGCGTTCATCGGTATCACCATAATATATGCGTATACATTTCAACAATGATAGAAATGCGCAATGTAGAACATCAGTCCTAATGAATCAATACACATATACATGCTCATCATGCAACTTAATAAAAGCAAACATAAGAGCGAAAAACAAAAAGATAAATATCAAGCTAGTATATTAATTACATTAGCAGTTGTCATGCAATTTAAAAACATTATGTACACATACATACCATGCATTACAATTTAGTGCGAGAATGCTATAACCCGCTGCATGCGAAGATGCATGAATGAAATTATATTTACACGTATAACATTTCATGACAAAGAGGTAATATCTTTAGGGCGGAGCGGGTGGGTGTTTAAAAGTACTTCAATTCACGTTTAAACTTTCAAGTTAAGCAAACTATATCGGGCCTTCTAATGTCAACAGAAATCCATGGAATGGAGAAAATTCCATAAACCACAGAATATATAGTGCAATGGAAAACAAAGGTACATGTACATGTAGAAAACAACTCACCCACAAGGTGAATGTATATTCTTTAGCCCACAAAGCACAACGAGTCAGGTGGCAAAAACGACTCACAGCTAGAGACACAAACAAAGGTCATGGTGAACACTAATCAATTAGGTGTTTTTAATACCAAGTAAGCATGTGAAAACATGCCCGTTTATCTGAATTCCGTTTAATTCTACTCTTTGAGTGCTACAATATGCTAAAAATGTATGCGTATACATGGATAAACTTCGAAAAAGACTCTGCCCCTCTCGGCTACACCGTAAATAACCTATTCCAAGAACACGAAATACCCATCGCACACATCTGCGACACAGACAAAATCACCAGGCCACCCTGGGAATTAGAGTCGCCCCACGTGGACACAAGTATACACGACTACCTCACAAAGAAGGACAACCCAGACTTTATAAGAGCCACCACCCTTGAATATATCAACCAAAACTGGAAAAATTACTTAAAAATCTATACAGACGGATCGAAAAACACAAGTAATAACACAGGATCAGCTTTTGTTATACCTGAGCTCAACATACAAAATGGTTTCAAACTTCCAGACAATATGTCTGTATACACTAGTGAACTGATTGCTATAATTAAGGCTCTCGAATGGATCATCGAGCACAAACCAATCCGTGCGGTGATACTCAGTGACTCCCTTAGTGGACTCACATCCATTGAAAATTCTATATCTGACAGTAGACCTGATCTCATACACAAAATAGAATGTATCTGTACACAAATACACAGCGAGGGTATAGACGCCATTTTAGCATGGGTCTCCGCGCATGTCAGCATCAGAGGCAACGAAGCAGCATATAAAACTGCCAAAGACAGTCGTGCTAAAACTGTACACGATGTGCCAATAGGATTAGCATGTAAAGAACTCAACATTATCATTAGACGCAAAATAGATAGCAAGTGGCAAAAGAAATGGAACGAAGAAGGACGTGGACGATGGTTACATAAGATTCTTGATGGAGAGAAAAGGCAAGTCCAAGGATTCCAGTTAGACAATAAACGTGATGACCGCATCATCACAAGATTAAGACTAGGCAAAGCCGGACTTAAATCACATCTGCCCATGCTTCTGAAAAACACCTCACCACTCTGTACGGGCTAAACAATTATTTAATGAATTGAATATAGACAATTTCTCGATGTCTAATTTATTCACTCCTCCATTTCCACCATGGCAATTAGTAAGTCCATTTATATCAGATGATTTACATAATAAAGTTCGAAAATCTGATCCTCAATATATGTTGGAGGTATACACTAAAGAACATATTTTATCTAATTGGGGTGGGTATATACATATATATACTGACGGTTCCAAATGCCCGGATACTGGTAGAACAGGGGCGTCCTTTGTTGTACCAGAAATGAAGTTTAGTTCATTTAAAAGATTGAGTGATAATATTTCTGTGTTCAAAACGGAACTTGTTGCAATTCTATGCTCTTTGCATTGGTTAAGAGATTTTAAACCTTTTAGAGCTGTTATTTTTACAGATTCTTTAAGTGCTGTGCATGCTATGCGTAATTTTGCATGGAAGAAAAGCTCTCCAATTTTATATGAAATATTGCATGTTATTACAACTTTATCTTATGCCGCTGCACGGTGTGCCTCGAGTGGGTGCCTGGCCATTGTAATGTGTACGGAAATGAACTGGCCGACCAGCTTGCAAAAAAGGCTCTGCTTTTAAATGATATCGGCATCCCTGTTGGGCTGGATGTTGATGAGATTAGGATACCAGTGAGGTCCGGTTTCATTGATGTTTGGCAGGAGGAATGGCGATATTCAACAACAGGTCGTTTTTATTATGCACTTCAGCCTTGTGTTACTACTCGTAATATATCTCTTCCCAATCGAAGGGCTGAGGTGCTTATCTTCAGAATATTATCTGGTCGAATTGCGGTCAATAGTGTCTTACATAGTATGGCCAGGCACCCAACCGGTCTCTGTGAGACTTGTGACGTGGAGGACACAGTCCAGCATTATTTAATGACGTGCAGGCGGCATACTAATGAACGCCAAAGGTTATTTAATGAACTTTTACTTTTTGGTGTATTTAATCCAACCTTTGAGCATGTTCTTAACCCAGAACGAAACAGAGATAAAGTTTTTAAGGCAGTTGCAAATTTTATGATACGCACTCGCCGATTCAGGTAGTAACAGCTTTTTCATAACTTAAAGTACATCATGCATATATATGTATATATATACATACATGTGATATACTTATTGATATTGTCTATATTATATTGGCCTTTTTAATGAGTTTTTTACTTTTTATTGAATTGGGTCGTTGTGATATTTATAAAGAACTTGCTGTTGATATTTGTGTACCTCTCCTCTTCGAAATCTTCTAACCTGCCTCGCCTTCTAATAATAATAATACTATCTGTATCGCCTTCTAATAATAATACTATCTGTGGAAGCTCTCTCTGCTTCACACTACAACATCTTGCACAGATATTCAACTTTGTACTATTTATATGATCCTGAAAATGACAATTTTTTTTAAAAAAAAGCAAACTCAACGTAAAGTCATTGGCGTACATCTAAATTTAATATTGAATTGAATTGAATTGGTACATGTACATGTAGAAAACAACTCACCCACAAGGTGAATGTATATTCTTTAGCTTACAAAGCACAACGAGGCAGGTGGGAAAAACGACTCACAGCTAGAGACACAAACAAAGGTCATGGTGAACACTAATCAATTAGGTGTTTTTAATACCAAGTAGGCATGTGAAAACATGCCCGTTTATCTGAATTCCGTTTAATTCTACTCTTTGAGTGCTACAGTATGCTAAAAATGTATGCATATACATGGATAAACTTCGAAAAAGACTCTGCCCCTCTCGGCTACACCGTAAATAACCTATTCCAAGAACACGAAATACCCATCGCACACATCTGCGACACAGACAAAATCACCAGGCCACCCTGGGAATTAGAGTCGCCCCACGTGGACACAAGTATACACGACTACCTCACAAAGAAGGACAACCCAGACTTTATAAGAGCCACCACCCTTGAATATATCAGCCAAAACTGGAAAAACTACATAAAAAACTATACAGACGGATCGAAAAACACAAGTAATGAGCTCAACATACAAAATGGTTTCAAACTTCCAGACAATATGTCTGTACACACTAGTGAACTGATTGCTATAATTAAGGCTCTCGAATGGATCATCGAGCACAAACCAATCCGTGCGGTGATACTCAGTGACTCCCTTAGTGGACTCACATCCATTAAAAATTCTATATCTGACAGTAGACCTGATCTCCTACACAAAATAGAATGTATATGTACACAAATACACAACGAGGGTATAGGCGCCATTTTAGCATGGGTCCCCGCCCATGTCAACATCAGAGGTAACTAAGCAGCCGACAAAACTGCCAAAGACGGTCTTGCTAAAACTACACACGATGTGCCAATAGGATTAGGATATAAAGAACTCAACACTATCATTAGACGCAAAATAGATAGCAAGTGGCAAAAGGAATGGAACGAAGAAGAACGTGGACGATGGTTACATAAGATTCTTGATGGAGAGAAAAGACAAATCCAAGGATTCCAGTTAGACAATAAGCGTGATGACCGCATCATCACAAGATTAAGACTAGGCAAAACCGGACTTAAATCACATCTGTCCATGCTTCTGAAAAACACCTCACCACTTTGTACCGCATGCAACAATGTAGAAGAAACAATAGAACATGTCCTGCTTGAATGCCCAATCCAAAACCGACAACGTGAGGCACTTAGAAACGAATTTAAAAAATCCAACACTCCCTTAACATTACCAGCGATATTAAACCCTAAGCCCCCCATTAGAAATCAGGTATTCAAGTCCTTAATAAATTTTATCAAAACTGCTGGCTATTAAGTATATAACACTACCAGTTTTGTCTGCACGATACGGATTAGGATTAAAGAACTCAACACTATCATTAGACGCAAAATAGATAGCAAGTGGCAAAAGGAATGGAACGAAGAAGTGGACGATGGTTACATAAGATTCTTGATGGAGAGATCCAAGGATTCCAGTTAGACAATGTGATGACCGCATCATCACAAGATTAAGACTAGGCAAAACCGGACTTTCACATCCCATGCTTCTGAAAAACACCTCACCACTTGTACCGCATGCAACAATGTAGAAGAAACAATAGAACATGTAATGCCCAATGATTTAGAAACGAATTATAACACTCCCTTAACATTACCAGCGATATTAAACCCTAAGACAGGTATTCAAGTCCTTAATAAATTTTATCAAAACTGCTGTATTATTCCAGTATATAACACTACCCCCGTGCATGCGCAGTCGACCCATTCACTCAAGCCTGGTCCATGGACATTTTTTATCCCGCGCCACATATGCGACCCGCTCAACTACTAGTAAATATAACACTACCCCCGTGCATACTCAAGTACTATGACATGATGTGATAGAGGCCGAATCATTCTTCTGACTTCAACAAAGGGTATGGTTGAAGTGGAGTTACCTTGATACCGAGGGCCGTGTGCACTATAGCCATACAAAACATTATGGCCATAATAAACTATCCATACATAACATCCGGCCAAAATGTCACAGACACATTTAGAAATAAAATAGGCATGGCAACAACGGAGTTACCTTGATACTGAGGGCCGTCTGTTCCACTGTCCTACAAAACAAACGATGGCCAAATCTAATTGAATGCATGGCAACAATAGCACGGCCAAAACGCATATGGCGAGCAGTATTCGGCATAAAATACAGGAAATGGTGATGGCGGAGTTACCTTGATACTGAGGGCCGTCTATCTCATTGTCCTACAAATACTTTATGGCCATCAAACGATAATGTATACGGAAATAATACCGAGCTGTTTATTTGTATATTCACCTAGTATTGAACTTGTCGAAATGTTTAGTTATTTATTCATTTGTTTATCTATTTATTCACTTAATTATATATTGCTATTTATATTATGTGACTGACGGTCGGGGGTGCCTGTTGTGGGAGGAAGATATATCAAAGTATTGCATAGAAAAACAATAGAAAACACGAATGACTACAAACCTTCTATTTCATATGATACAGGCACTGTACACCGAAGACCACAGACGGGATGGACAAGACTTGAAACAGAAGACGGATGACGATTACAAGAATATCAACAGCGCCTTGATTGACAACGCCGCACAACAAGAACGTCCAGAATAAGAATACTCGACCCTATACCACGCCAGACACGCTACCCCATAGGTGTCACCGAACTGACGCCTCAACACAGAATATGATCCTTTGACTTTCAAGCAATATAGGACGTAGACCTGCCGTCCTGTACCCCCAATACACACTCCAAGCAATTGTTACAGGCACAGATTTCTGGAACAACCTACGCTGTTCTCAAAGGCGTCGTTAGGGAAGTCACCTCGAAAAATCCTGAAGACGCCCTGGTTCTCCCAGTTTTTTCTGGACGGCTTTGTGTGTACGAAGGGGTACCAAGACAAAGGAATTATCAACGCGATTACAACACATATTTATCAGCATAACCTAACCAATAACAGACTTACCAACTTGTACATAGCGACTCTTCTTTACTTGTATTTATATTTCCCTCTGCTCTCTCATTGTTATTTATTATTTAATTATTTATTTTAATATCTAGTGCTGCAAAAGATCTTAAATTAACGAAGAAATGTACCGTGAAAGTTAAATAAAACATTGAGCTGATGGGCCGCGAAATCCGTTTGGGAATCGGCCCTCAAACTACAATTTCAATCAAAAGTACATGTATACATGGATTTAAATGAATTTCGTTTGTTCTCAGATTTCACGAGAAGGCTATCCTATATAAACGGCTCGTCTGTACTCCTGTCTCCTGTCTAATTTCCATGGTGATGGTGTGAGGGACAGCTAGGCCCCTGATATATCTGAGGATGACCTGTCCCTGGATTAAAGCATATTTGGAATTGGTTTCAACTGTCATATGAAAGAGGTCTTCCAATTGTACGGAAAGACTTTGATGGACGACGGCTGAGTATTGAATGCCGGATCTGAAGCCTGCTAAGCTTAACTTTAATTATAGGGGTGGGTAGATTAGGAATGAAAGTGTTGATAGTACTGATGTCGGGTTTGAGGTAGGCAAGGTTATAGTCAAGTTTAAGATATAGTGCATCGTGTCAGTGAAGATATGCACCCATGGTAGCGAAAGTACAGATTACGCTGGGGCTTAGCCTTCCTCGAGATTACGCTGGCGCACAAGCAATGCTTTCCCGCCAGTGTACCATTTGCAGTTCATAAGAATGCCCTGATAGTAAACCCAAACGAGAAATCCGCTTGTACACTTTTCAGACGAAGCCCCACTTCCTAATAACTGCCATACCATTTTAAAGCCGAATTCCCATATTGTACAGATGCATTAATTGGCCATTTCTCTGAAAACCAGAATGTTGATTGAATAGCTGCTTCCAATGTGATGAAGTAGATATTGTCAGATGAATGTCAATCAAAACTTCCGAAGTATGTTTTGATCAGAGACAATGAAAAGTTCCTATCAACAAGGATGAATAACCTAGAGAGGTCATAAGCCAAATAATTGTATGTAGTACCATTATCCTGCTGTATCTTCTTGTATAATTGATCGCAATGAAACAGTATTTTATCCAGGATTTGTTGTGTCCAGTTACTTCCATCAATGACTGCAAATGTCCTACACTGTTTTCCTCTCGAGTCTGTGGAAAATACTGAATCCCCCTGATGAAACCTGCCATGAACAATAGTTGCGGGGAAAGTATGATGACATGGCTGTATACATGATTCAGGTGGAGAAGGGCCAGGATTGGATTCTATATCATTCGCTAGGCAAAGTGGGTAAATACTAATTGCATGAATAACTGCATAATCCATAAACTTACAAAGAATGAACACCTGGATCTGACCTCTTCTGTATTGCTATAAAACCTGTGATTGATTGTAACATTTGTAATCAGATTATGTAAAAAGGAACAGATCACTGACAGCAAGAGTCTTGTTGAATTTGATAATTTATGAAATGTTTACCAATTCTCTGTACTGATCAACAGAAAAATCAGAGGCCAATTTTCAAGATTTTAACTCTGTGAACAGTATACCAGTACCTGATACCAAGTAAGCAAAATAATCAATTCCAAAATTGTCATCTCCAAGATACACTCCAAGATATTCAACTCAAAGATAAATATTCAACTCCAAGATAGATATTCAACTTCAATATATTCAACTCAAAGATAAATATTCAACTCCAAGATATTCAACTCAAAGATAAATGTTCAATTCCAAGTGGTTCATCTCCAAGATGTTCAACTCAAAGATAAATATTCAACTCCAAGATATTCAACTCAAAGATAAATATTCAACTCCAAGATAGATATTCGACTTCAATATATTCAACTCCAAGATAAATATTCAACTCCAAGATAAATATTCAACTCCAAGATATTCAACTCCAAGATAAATATTCTACTCAAAGATATTCAACTTCAAGATAATAAACTCTAAGATAAATATTCAACTCCAAGATATTCAACTCGAATATTCAACTCCAAGATATTCAACTCAAAGATAAATATTAAACTCCAAGATATTGAACTTCAAATATTCAACTCAAAAATAAATATTCAATCCCAAGATATTCAACTCCAAGATAGATATTCAACTCCAAGATAGATATTCAACTCAAAGATATTCAACTACAAGATATTCAACTCCAACATAGATATTCAACTCTAAGATATTCCACTCCAAGATATTCAACTCTCAAGATTTTCAACTCCCAAGGTATTCAACTCCAAGATATTCAACCAACTCCAAGATATTCAACTCCAAGATTTCACAGCTCAAGACAAAATGTGAATTGCAGAACAAAGATCACAATTCAGACAGATAGAACAGCGCCTTGGTAAGAAATGATCAGATGAAAGTTAGGAATGTAGGAAACAAGGATCTATTGATTATTCTCGAAGAAAATCACTCAGTCATGAGAAATACAAGAAATTATAAAACATAGCAGAAAATCTCACAAGAAAGAAACGTAAAAATTATCCGATAAATGACAACAACAACAAAAACAACAACAACTCGTGTTGCTATGTAACCGCCGTACACTGTAGTCCAGTTCTCCGCCAAAAGTTTGTCACGTCTATAGAATGTATTCTGCTGTAGGCTTGATATAATCGCCAGGGTATGGTTTTGTAATGTGTGGTGAGTGTATGCAATAAAGGACGCAATAAAGAATCCCGGGTAACGTATCTAAAATTCAGTATTAGTTTGCTGTTGTCTAGCTATAATATAACCAAAACGTGTACCAACATTTTGGTTATAACTAGTGCCATGCTAAAAAAATCTTGAAAAAAAAAAATACTTCTCAACGCCCGAATAAAGCTAAACTCACCTCTTATTTTATGGTAAACGAACAACTGCTGTATTTAACTTGTCGTTGGGATAGATAGTTAGACCACAGGTCATTTAATGTTCGAGTAGCAAACCAAAACTTTGTCACAAATCGTAAAACTCGTCTTCCTCGATTTGTAGTCAGCCATGTTCAGTTCAGTGCGCATGCTCAGCGCATAAAAACATCCGGTTTGCGAAACACGTGGCCGAGCACATGGCCACGCCTCCCCACGCCCACCACGATCTCCACGGACTTCCAGCTGACATTCAACTTCGTCATGGCAGAAAACACTGGGCATGGAGCATTAAAATGGCTGATTGTTTTAACCGTCAGACAGCATTCCACGAAGTTGGCCAGAAAAGCAAACCACATGAGGCAATCCCCCACTCCCTACATGGAGATTTACCAATATACATTTTTACATATGAAATCACTTTATAGCAGTAACTCAAACTTATTACTAACCAATAGATTACATAAGCACATTTAGCGTTTTTGCTTCACATTTTTTCCACACGCATTAAGTTATAAATTATATTTTACATGTGTATAATTGTTGACTTACTAATTCAGTCTAATTTCAGATGTCAAAGTGTATGTGGGGAAAATACCCCTGTGAAACAAGAGCGCTAAATATGCTTATGTAATATCCATTGGTTAGTAATAAAATGTTGTCACTGTTATAAACTAATTTCATATGTAAAATGTTTGTGGGGAATTCCCTCATCTGGGGAACTGTCAATATGGGGAACTATCCTGTTGGTTCCCACACCGCATAAATCAGTGCAGAAGGCATATTTCAGTTTTTACTCACACTTCTGCTAATTTTCGAATTATAGTATTCTGGGCTTCCATCCAAATTGGTTATTTTACCTCATCTAATAAATTTGGAAAAAGCCCATAGCAGTCGCTCTTTCCGAAACCTGTGGGTAACACACCAAACACGTTGTTCTTGTCAATCAGGCTTTGTAAAATATCCAGTTGCTTTTGTTTCAACCTGTAAGGGATGGATATTCCAGACGTTCTAACTTGCGCTAAACCTTTTACAACTGTTTCTCCCATGACGAAGTTGATTGTCAGCTGGAAGTCCGTGGAGATCGTGGTGGGAGTGGGGAGGCGTGGGGAGGCGTGGCCATGTGCTCGGCCACGTGTTTCGCAAACCGGATGTTTTTATGCGCTGAGCATGCGCACTGAACTGAACATGGCTGACTACAAATCGAAGAAGACGAGTTTGACGATTTGTGACAAAGTTTTGGTCTGCTACTCGAACATTAAATGACCTGTGGTCTAATTATCTATCCCAACGACAAGTTAAATACAGCAGCTGTTCGTTTACCATAAAATAAGAGGTGAGTTTAGCTTTATTCGGGCGTTGAGAAGTATTTTTTTTTTCAAGATTTTTTCAGCATGGCACTAGTTATAACCAAAATGTTGGTACACATTTTGGTTATATTATAGCTAGCTGTTGTCCTGGGTGCAATATGGCGTCCTCTCGATGAAGTTTAGACGGGCCTACCCCGTATCGAGGTCACACACGGACATCTAGAACTTGTCGGTCGTTTGCTCGCTGGCCCGTGGAAGAGCAACCTGGACGACTCACAGTTGCCTGGCCTGTAGGATATTGGATGGTCGATGTCTACGTAATTATTTCCAATAAATTATGAAAATTAATAAATAAAAAAAAAAAAAAAAAAATTAAATCGATTTTGTTTTTTAAAATATGTTTTTCTAAGTGTATTTCTCTTTCATCTTTGGCTCAATTAAAGTCATTCCCTATAATGTCAAGCCGAGTTACTACAGTTTTTAATTATCTACCATACCCTGCCCTCTATGACATAGAATAAAAGAGAAGTTGGGAATAGAACCGCTCAACACGGTCATTTCAAAACATTCTCAGAAAAGAACGAAAGCCTACCTTTCCAAATGCTATCCGTTTATTACTTCCCAAGTGGACCAGCCTTCGGAATATATGCGCTTTGTATATCTAAACCTTCCCTTGAGGAGAGAACTTCATTCTTCGCGCCAAAACACGGCTTTTCAAACTTTTAGCCAGCACTCCGGCAAAACACACTTCCGTCAGAATTTTAAGAACCGCGCTATACAATATTATCAGCGACGATTGGTCGAAATTATATCCAAACGTCATCTCCCGCCCACTGGATTATCTACCCCTGGCTTTTGGAGATAATTTCAGCCAATCGTCGCTGATAATATTGTATAGCCCGGTTCGTAACATCATGATGAAAGTGTATTTTGCCGGAGAGCTGGCGAAAAGTTTGAAAAGCCGTGTTTTGGCGCGAAGAATGAATTTCTCTCCTCAAGAGAAGGTTTAGATATACAACGCGCATATATTCCGAAGGCTGGTCCACTTGGGAAGTCATAAACGGATAGCATTTGGAAAGGTAGGCTTTCGTTCTTTTCTGAGAATGTTTTGAAATGACCGTGTTGAGCGGTTCTATTCCCAACTTCTCTTTTATTCTATGTCATAGAGGGCAGGGTAGGGCCTACGGTAGATAATTAAAAACTGTAGTAACTCGGATTGACATTATAGGGAATGACTTTAATTGAGCCAAAGATGAAAGAGAAATACACTTAGAAAATATATTTGAAAAAAAGATCGATTTAATTTTTTTTTAAATGTTTATTAATTTTCATAACTTATTGGAAATAATTATACGTAGACATCGACCATCCAATATCCTACAGGCCAGGCAACTGTGGGACGACTTTTGGGAATACGGTACGACGACTCACCGCCGAAGGAAAAACAATACATACAAAACATAATCCCATTTAAAGTTGATCTAAAGATATTGGTAAGACAATACTTTCACTATTTCTCACTTGAAGTATCATGATCGGTACACTTCAAAAAATCGGCGTGGATATCGACCGTTGATAATGATGATCGATGTTGAGACAATTGTAGATTTGTAGAAAGCTAAGTTATTTTGTTAATAAATCCTCTAAACAATTGTACTGCGACCCTGATAATGATTTCGCCAATCAAACCATTTTCTTTTGAAACACATGAAAATTTCACTTTGGTGGGTCGGAACTGGCGTCTTGTCTGTATTTTTTAAAATACCGTCACTTATATTAAGTGTTTGCATGTACATGTATCTCGGTAAGACGGTATGAGATCGGTTGGATCTCGTGTTCTCTGCCCAGCATGGTATGTGCTTGGTTGGCTCTTACGCGCTAAAGTTGGTTCTCGGCATTTCAGTATACTAAAAAGTCGTTAATGATTTATTCCGATAATAAAATAAATGTTCCGTGGGCTCCTGTACGCACAGGAAATTAATTTATGCCATGATTTCCTTGAACAATCGGTCTCTGATAACGTTGTTCAATTTAATCCCTTTCTATCGCCTATTTCATCGGTAGCTTCTCGTCGATAGCAAATAACCCTGAACTCACTTTACTTCTGTCTTGTTGAAGCCTTGATGCCGTCACTGGTATATTCAAATTAACGCCTTCGTTGTAAGATATTTATTGGTCAAAGTCCCATAACTCTATCCCCTGTTCGCCAGATATCGGCTATTTCTGGCATTCAAAACGTCATTTCTGTTTGACCCACTTCATCCACAAAAACACTCCTATATTATTTTTAGACCTCGTTTACTGCCGCTTTAGGGAGTTAGTTCTCTGTAACATGTTCTAATTGTATAACATTTCCTTCTGAAACCATTACTTACAACTGTAATTCGTTGACTTGATATCATA
This sequence comes from Hanleya hanleyi, assembly GCA_036873755.1. NCBI lineage: Eukaryota > Metazoa > Mollusca > Polyplacophora > Lepidopleurida > Hanleyidae > Hanleya > Hanleya hanleyi. Next base: position 19,033 of record JAVTVY010018368.1, read on the forward strand.
TTTTAGTATCATCCAACGATCCCATAAAACAGCGTCGTTGGTTACACTCAAAGGAAAACCAATGGTATACGACAATGTCGAGAAAACAAATCCGGACATTTCCGGCTTGTAATTGCCGTTTTGCCTTTGTGAATCGGACTGTTGTCAATATTCTTACTCATACAGTGAAACCAAATATTAACCCTACCTGGCCTGGAGGGGGCCAAAATGCGCCCCCACCCCCCTACCAAACTTTCTGGGCTATTTCCGGAACGACCAAAAATGGAGAGCTGAAACTCCGTGTCTTTATAGTTTATCCTACTGGGGTCATTTTGAGCCTATTTGCATAACCCCGTGAGCAGAGGATCATGGGTAAATTCAAGATGGCGGCCACGTGGGGTACCAGAAAAGTCTTGTTTTCGTCATATTTCTTAAAAATTTCTGCTTTTCCGCGATGTAAACTGGGCAAATATTATTTTAGTTCATATCACATTAAGGATAGCTATCCCCTTAGAGGGTCAAAATTGGTCATTTTTTTTATTTCTTCATTCAAATATTCACTATTTCCTCTAACATTTGGTGAAAAAATGAAATAAAAATTATAAATAGAAATGCTTCAATATTAGGATTAAAAATTTAGTTTCCGAGGCCCTGGAACAATTAAACAGATTGCCTTAGCTTGGGCTTGGCTACTATTATTTCTGTCTGTTAAATTTCCCTTCCCAAAACTCATTTCCGCAGTATTATGGTAAGCTACTTATCTATTAGTCCTACTTATTTACATTAATGTACCCACTTCTGACCAAAACCATGCAAACATCCTTATTTTTGTTTCTAATTATGACAGTGACACTTCACTCATACACCCGCCGTGAAGTAATCTACACAGGTGTGAACAAGTTTATCAGGTTTTTTAAGTTTAAATTGGACTTTAAACCGACTTGATGAAAAACACTTAGTGTAATAGCTATCCAGAATAAACAGGAGTTCGAGTAGGTCCCATTAGACAGATTAAAAATGTATTTGACAATAGAATTCAAGCAAAAAATAGGGATTAATTCATCAGATGTATAGCTGGACACATTTTGCCTGATTTCTAGCCTTTCATTTTTGTACAAAATCCGAAATTCAAACGTTTATTTCTCGAAAAGTATCCATGCTACGCTTTTGAAATTTGGCACGCTTGTTACTTATAAGGTGATCTAGAAAACTATAGCCCACTTTTTGTAAGTTCGGCTTCGTTTTTTAATTATCCAACTTTTAAGACACACGATCGTAAAAAAGTACATTTTTTCAATTTATTTTTAGTAAAATAGTTATAAAAACAAAACAAGGCAAAAAATTAAAAAAATGAGATAAAGTTTACTAGTTCGAATTGTCTCCTACCAAGGTATACCATCAAAGTTGAAACAAGACCAACAGTTTTCACGAAATTTCAATTGAAAAATTGACGCTATTGTTTTCATTTTAATTTATTTAAATTGGAATATTTTCTACACAGTAGCAGCGTCAGTTACATGTATACAAATCATATAGTTGGAATCCCTACGATGTATGCTTTCATAAAATATATAGTTTATTATAGTTATCTTGTATATTTATTGATACAGACGACAAATTGTCGTGGGGGTGCAAAAACTGCCTCTAAGGGGATAGCTATCCTTAATATATTTACTAATTTTCATACAGTTTTTGCAGAAATATTGCATCAATAAAAAATAATCGAAAAATCGACTAAAAATAGCGTTTTTGAAAATGGCGTCACCAAAGCGACCATCTTGGACTTTTTACTTTTTCTTGAAGAGCTTGACCCAAGGGTATAGTGTGGTAAGTTTAGCTCTCAAGTGGGTCAAGGGGGGAGGGGGGCATTTCGACCCCCCAGGCCTGCTCAAGTCCCAAAACGCCCAGGCCAGATAGGGTTAACTGAAGTGAGTTTTATTGGGACTTACTTTTCTCGTACGCTTCTTTCCAAATGACTGACAACATGGCAGTTGAGTGAAAGCGGAAGAATATCAGCATTGGCGTTAGTGTGAAGGAGATCAACGCCCAGAACAGATAGCCATAATAGTCTGTGTACAGAGGCACGATTGCCGTCTTCTTTGATTCAAAGGTAGCCAGAAGCCACATAGCCAAATTACACAGCAAAATTAGTCCTATGGCTCCGCGACCGGGTTTCTGACCTACTTGCTGTTCATTATCCGCACAGAGGCGCAAAGAAAACAATACAAAGAGGGTCTGCAGCATTACTTCTGGGAGGGAAAACAGAGATACTATTAAAGAAAATATTGCGGTAGAGTCGGTCGAGCTTAGTCCGCCAACAGAAGCGATGAGTCTGCTCACGTCGTACATAATGTGACCTGTGATGCCTACCATTAGCAGGCTTTCGTCCAATGAAATGCCCTTTTTCGGCATAAAATGAAGTTGTTTGAGACTGAAGAATCCGATTAGAAGACCTGCTTGTAGAATCAAAAGTATCGAGATCTCGGTCCCATAAAATACGAGTGGCGCAGTATTGCTGTCATCCTTTGTTTTAGAGTTGGTGAAGAAAATGCCGACAGCAATTATCGTCACGAGAAATACGACAAATCCAACGTGAACCGTTTTAACCATCCGCCATATCTTCATATGCCGACCCTCCTGAGTCTTCCCATCGTCCTCTTCCTCCTCGTCCAGGGACCAATCGAAGCCGACGTGAGAAAATATCTGATATAGAACGGCTATCGCAAACATCGTAAACTCAATCTTACAAGGGGTTAGGTATGGCGAGGAAAGAGACCGAAGCTCTCGGTCTTCATAGCAACTCCTCGAACGGTTCGTTGAAAAATTCCCACCTGCAAATGAAGCGAAAAATGATTCATCTGATGATAACGAATACATGTAATCTCTATCTAATTCCTGAATTTAGAACGAAACCAAGCTCCAATCCAAAACCTAGAGATATTCAGTATATAATTTTACACAGAATTCGTAGTACAAATGAATTTTTGAGCACAATAGGTAAGCGTTAAGACACTGCTTGTACTTATTGTAAAGTACACAAAGAAACTATAGAACACCTAATCATACTCTGTCATATCGTTGCAAACTTTTGGAATGAAGACCAGAAATGGCTGGCTGAAAATCTGTACATTCAATGCACTATATCAAATGATAAGATGATTTTCTGAACATGCTAATCCTAATAACTAAAAGATATATACAATAATACATTTAAACATTCTACTTCCAACATAAGAACGTTGGTGGACATTCTCCGTGAAGAGTATAAGAAAGAAAAGTTAACTGCGTCCATCAATAACACAGAAGACAAATTCCGTAAAAATGGTACAAGACTACTTAAGAAATAAAAGCTTTTCAGTTTAATAATATGAATTTCTATTATCTATTACAAAAGTTCATACTTGCCCGATAAACACCGAATGAATTTTATGCAATTACAATTACTCAATTACAAGAATTTGAATGTTTACCATGTTATTTTTTTTAGAAAGCGTGTTGAGTGCACATTTGTGACTGATAAAAACATGATAACAAATATATGATTGTTTGATATGCTTGTTTTTTTTCAAAAAGGGATTTACCTTATTTGTATGCGAAAGGTAGCGAAACCCCTCAATACATTAGAGTGGATACTGATATCTGATCAAGCACAAGCCCTACTACATTTCACATACGAAAAAATATATATTTGGTTTGATTAATCCAATAGCTGGTGCACTGAAAGTATATGTTAATACGAAGCTACGCATCTGAAAACCACTCGACTCTGGGCCGTACTTTGAAAACGTCAGGCACACCAAGCAGTCAAGTAACAAATTTACAGATTATTAAAAATTTTGCAATAAGAAATGTCAATAAGAAATGTACTTGTCTCTTGATATGTATCGATGATGTATTCCAAGTATCATACTGAACACTTGAACATTATCAAAGGATATATAGATCATCAATGATTTTACATATATACAAAATGCCTGCCAAGTTTTCCATCCAATTCGAGATGTCACAGTTCTGTCACCCATTGTCTGTCTCTTGATGCATTGCTGATGTATATTAAGTCTTGTATCAAACACTAGAACAGTACCAGTGGTATAGATTAAAACAATTTTTTTTTAGATTAAAGATGGCAATCAAGTTTTCCACCTAATAAAAGAAACTGGTTGTCATTAATTGTAGGTTTCTTGATGTATCGATGATGTATAGTTTCTGATGAAGCACTAAAACAGTATCAAAGATATAGATGATTAGGATTTTGCATCAATTAAAAATTGTCGCCAAGATTTTCGCCCAATCAGAGAAACCAGTTCTGTCATTCACCGTAAGTCTCTTGATGCACCGATGATGTATACCAAATTTTACATCAACCACTTCAATGGCATCAGAGATAGAGATCATCAATGATTTTGCATAAATTAAAGATGGCCGCCCATCCTTCCCGCCACTCAGCGGAACTGATGTGGTTATTAATATTAGTTTCGTATAGAACATTTAAATGGTATCAGAGATATACATCATTAAAGATTATGCATAAATTAAAGATGACCGCTAAGGTTTCCACCCAATCAAGGAAACTGGTTCGGTCCTTCCTTAAACGTTTCTTGATGTATCGATGATCTATATAAAGTTTCACACTAATCAGCGAAATGGTATTCGAGATACACGACATTAATGGTTTCGCATAAATTAAAGATAGGGTTCTGGGGCACCAGTATATGGATGTGCATCGCAAGTTTGGTGTGCCTAGGTTAAGTCGTTCTAAAGATATCTTGGTAACGACAAAGTTATGATGAACAGACGGACAGACGCCCTGCCGCCCGGACGCCCAGACGGACGGACGAACATGCCGCCGACAATACCCTTCGGTCAAATATTGGCCGAGGGGTAAAAACTTCTAAGCATACATTCGGGGATATCAATCAGGTTTATTTAGATGTGAATTGTGGCAATAATGGCCTGAAAACCCTTCGTATCTCTCTTAATATAGCTTCGAGGATTACGCAGAGATTATTACTCGCTTATTTCTCGATGTCGGTTGAGAATTTGCAGCTTTATATCCACCAATATTGTTAGAAGTAGAAAAAACCGAAGAAAATGTCTCAAGCGCATACGCAGTGTAGACTTCCGGTGTTGTACACAGTTCTTGTTGCGCATACGCATGATGCCTTTCCTCCCTTTTTCGCAACTTCCGGTCACGTGACTTCCGGTACGAGTCTTCAGTTAAAGAAGTATGAACTTGATGGGAGAAGTCCAACTTGTTCCAACATGTTTAGTGCGCGAAAGTCACTTGACTGGAAACTGTGCAACCGGAAACGGGAGAAAATGGCATATGCATATGCGAAACCGGAAGTGTGAAAACATAAGTCCTCGCAATACCGGAATTATCCACTGCGCATGCACATGAGACCCTTACTCACGTTTCTCTACAACTATTGTGGTTCGCGTTTATCTACATCCAGTCAGTTATGTAATCTCTAAATTCGTCTTCGAGTATACTGGATCGGACACTAAGGTACAACATTCGTCTCTTGGAAGTCTTGCACGCGAACGCTAACTGTAGACTCTAATGCCGGACGAATACCGAAACCCAGTATCTAATGACATGGGTGTGAATGTCCTGGATGCATCAGGCGAAGGTGTCTCTCACACCCGGAAGCCTGTATTTATGTAATACTGCAGATCCATATGATCTTTTCAATCTTAATTTTTTTCCATTTTGGATTGTTTTGATCCATTAGTGGCGTATTGCTATCAATGTTTCGCTTCACATATATACTCATTATATACTGACCTGAGTTGAGCCTAGCATATCTGTCTCTTTCCTCGCTTTTAACCCTCTCAGCATCATCATGGCGGAAGTCTTCGGCCGCCTCATGAACGGACATATGAATCCACATACAGATGTTGGTGGCGATCACGTGTACGAGCATGAAGCGAACACCGGTGGTATCCCTGTCTATTATTACCTGTTACAATAAATGAAAGAGAATGCAATGAAATGTTAACAATATATTCGAATTTCTGTGGTCTGTATTAAACTGTCAACAAAGCCCATGATATTAAAAATGCCGCAAGGCATGAGAACAATATAGGAGGACAATATTACAATTTATTATACCTCATACCAGATTTGTTCATCCTGTCTGGTTGGAAATCGGTCACGATGACGTTCTGTAATTTGTGATAGGGCACGGTGTCCAGGCGATAACGCACTGTCCCAAAGCAATAGCGAACGGTCTCGCACCGTTTCTATAAAAGCCCATTTCGCTGCTAAGAAACACACATGCACCCGCGGATCAACAATTAGCCAAACAAACTGTTAGTCAAGTGACACAGCTCTGAATTTATTATCAGATAATAAAATCAGAGCCATATGTTACTTGAATAAAAAAAATGTGGACAACTGTATCCGTATGCGCACATGTGGTGGTGTAAATACAAAGTGTATACTAGCCGTACGGTGATTAATATTTTGCCGATTTTTGGACGAGGAAATTAGTTCAGCTCAATTGGCCAATGAGCCGAATTTATCTGATCTATCTTAAAGCGCACTTGCAAAGTCTCTCTTTAAATCCTATCTGCTCTCCCATTTTAGATATGTCGCTTATACGATCTAACCGGTTTGCAGTAACACGGGAGTCAACCAGTCCCGAGAAATCTTCATAGTGTTTTGAAGAGAACAAAATCGTAGGTGCTTTTTGGTTGGCTCAGCCGAATCAAACGTCATGTTGGTGGGGTATCTCCTGATGTTGCCGCGCTCCCGCCAGGTCGGCACCATAACAATCCGGTCGTGATGTAATAAGACTATTAAACATTCATGACCTGGGTGCTCTGAACACCAAATTCAATTCAAATGAGTAAGATCCTGCATGGCGACATAAGTAGTATGTAGCGCGCATCTAAGGGTCTTTGGTCGTCACTGCGCATGCGCGAGAAACCGAAAGTGGTCTGCGCATGAGTTTTCTGCCCAGGTGTTCTGGGCAATTGTGCGGACGGAACGTAGTCCCAAATACGCGGGTTTTCGTGGGAATCATCTGGAATGTTCGGCAATCTTCAGGGGCGAGGGGGGCCACTAATGGACCGAATGGGTCGAGTGAGGTGTCAAAGTGACACGTAAATTGAGGAGTTGTCCCCGAAAATATAAAAAGCAGAACACGGACTTCATTCCTAAAATAGGGGAAAACCCCTATCAACCATGTCAAAAAGGGCCAATATCGGTCTCCAGGCTTATCGGGGCCATCCTATCAAGTTATGGGTGGGAGCATATAAAATGAGGATTTGTCCACGAAAATATAAAAAGCGGAGCACGAAATTTACCTCTACAATAGGGGCCTCATTCGAACATTTGCATCCATACAGGAAAATGCTTGTATTTGGATGGTCATTTTTTTGTGGATTTTACTATGGGTTGTTTGGTCTTGTTTTTCACGTCTCTCCACGAAAAACAGGAAAAGGCCTGCGTGCAGTCGACCCACGAGATCCACCGAGGCGCCGTTCGCGATTAAAGCCTTCCGTGTGTTATATCCCTCATTGTTCGCCGTGCCCATGTGCTCGGATGAGTCCCGGTAGAATAAAGGGGCTGTCAGCTGAGATTTTTTAGCCTCTCGTCCATAAGACAACAGCGTTTCGATGTAGGCTCGATAGGGGTACGAGTTGGTCGAGTCACTGATGAGTTTGTTGCTGAGAAAAATATCCACCTGTTGAAACATAGAGTGCAGCCAGAGATTCGTCGGGTCCACCGTTGCAGCGTCGATGATTCTGGAGCCATCCCCATTGACGATCTTGGCTTTCACGTACAAGTACGTACGGGTTAAATCCACATAGCCCGAATCGGCATTGCTGATGGTGAACTCGATGGGCCCTGTTTCGTTGATGCTGGAGAGCGGGAGATACTCCACCTATAATCCTCGTTCGGCATTGGTCTGTGTGGGCGGGACGGTCCACAAATCAAATTCACTGTTGGTGGAGGGGCAGGACTCTGCGTGGATTAAAGACGTGTTTAAGAAAAGATATCCTGGGTCTTCGATGTGCATCGTCGCTGGATCGGTCGTCGACTGGTGCGTGGTTTCGGTGGTGCAGGTCTTTTAGTTCCTATGGTGCGTTATGCTTTGGCGACCAAGACGCCTCCTGCTTCTTTAGCTTTGCGTTTCAGTGTTTCTTTGGGTGCCGTACCACCCAAGACATCACCCGCGACTTGCAGTCCACTTCGGACCGCTTGTTTGCCGATCGCTTTTACCCCACGCGTCACCAAGGGGAGGAACGTTTTGATGATGCTCCCGAGGATGTGTTTGAAACTATTGGAGACTTGATGTCCATACTTCTTTTCAATGGGGACCACCCGTAACAGAGGTGTGTTGACATCGTCCACGATGTGGTTGTCGACCACATCCGAGTAGACGTACAGTCCGTAAACACCCACCTTCATATCCATCGAAATCTGGGCATGGTCGTCGCTTGGACCCGTGTAGGTCGGGTGAGCGAGACCCAGCATTTGCTGTAGGATAGGAATGAGTACGACACTCACGTTGGCGGTGAGGCAGATCTGCGCCTTGTCGTTATGTGGGTTGTAATCGAAGTCCACCTGATTCTTGATTGGAAATGTTTTGTGGGTTTTGGAGCATTCGTGACCGCCCGTAGAGACTTATAATGCAACAGATTTCTCAGCCCCTGCAGGAACTCCATGGAAGTATCGTATTGGCCTTCGGGGGGGGGGAGTCGAGTGTCTTTCCCTTCGTAGGTCACTTCGTACCACACTTCACCGGCTCGCACATTGTGCCACGAGTAAGGGTATTGGATATCCACATTCCCAGCGTCCAGGTAAATGCAACGGTTGCGGTAACTGGGTCACGTACTAGGCCAAGGTGTTGTCAGGAAACACATCCAGCGAACTGTTACTGGGTAGGGGGAGGTAAAACATGACGGTGAAAATACAAGGTTTTGCGCCCGGTCTTGAAGATGTCCTTGAAATCCGCTATGAGATTCGGTCCCGTTTTCGTCCGGATGGGAACCACCCACGCATACTTCGACAGGATATCGATGCACATCAAGATATACCGATTCCCATCGTTATGTTTGGCAAAGGCGCTCATATTGACCAAATCCGCTTGCCACTGGGAATCTACACCACCCACGATGACCCGGTTCCGTGTAAAATGGCGACGGGCAGCTCGATGTAAGGTATAGGTGTCTTGTTTTTTAACCAATCTCGGACTTGGGCACGTTGTGTCCCCTGGGGTTTGGCCGCTCGATAGCCGGACTGTAGTATAAGTTATCCAACACCTTCTCTCACCTCTTCCTGGTGACAAACGATGATGGACCCTGGCTCTGTCGTTTATTTATAACGGGTATATCTTGGTCCGGGGTCGGAGTTTCTTTCTGATTTTTTTCTTTGGCTTCTGCCAGCACATCGTCCATGGCAAATGCCCAGTCCAACTCGTCTGATGACCGCTCTTCCTCCGTAAGCACTTGATCCGCATCTGCCACGACATCTTCCAATGCAGACTATAGAACTGGGTGAAGGGTAAAATGCACTGTACCCCCATTTAGCCGAGCCAATTGAGCAAAGAAGGGGCCGAGTCGGACGTACACATCGTGACGCATGTGGATGAGGTAGCCGTCCAGTTCACCAGACAACACCCGTTTGAATTTGGTCCAGCCCTCTCGGGACAGACGAATGTTAGCCGGGCACGGTTGTGTAGGGTCCGCATCACAAATGTCTCCCACCTCCTCCATGATATCAACCTTATCCGCATAGACCTGCAGGAAGACATCGGCGTCAAGCCGAGAAACGCCCGTATTATATCCTCCCTCATGGTCAGTACGTGAATGGTACAAGATTTGAAGGTCTCTCGTAGTTATAAGGAGGAAAAGTTTATGACGTGAGATCAAAGGAACGAGTGGTCATGTCACTGAGTTGACTGAGCTTATCCGGGTAATCTATGACATCGTCGTCCTCCGACGATGGACTACCGTGTTTATCCAGGACAGCTCTGTAGGTCACGGAAGTGAGAACCGGGTAGTCCCCCTCGTCTTCTTCCTTGTCGCGGCTGATGATTTGCTAAATGGGTTCTGCCGCCGCTTCACTCAGGGCACGAGCCCAGCCCAACCTAACAGCTGACCGCTCGCCCGGTGTAAACAGCTGGTCCACAAGAGGCACCACTTTCTCGAAAGTTGCCCACAGATCGGGGTCTAGAAAGAAGCCTCGCGTAGGGTCCTGGTAACGGCCCAGGCGTGGAAAGAAGGGTCCACGGTGTACGTAGATGGCATTGTCTATTTAGATGATGTTCCCATCTAGTTCCCCGCTCAACACCCGTTTAAATTTGGTCCAGCCGTCACGGTGTAGCGTAACCGTATTCGATACGGTCTCCGCGCCCGACCAGCAAACATTTCCACGGTCTTCAACGATGGTGACTTTATCCTCATAGACGTGTAACCCCACCTGGGACTGGTGACATGGTTGACCAAATGACGAACGGTGAATGGCGCACACTCTGACTGACCCTCGCATTTATGGTCAGGTCCCACTGTCATTGCCACAGCGTCAGGGCCAATAGGGCAAAGACCATCGTGAGGCCAACGAGCCGTCGCTGGTTCCGGCGTGAGCGCTCGTGGTCCATAACCCGGGCATCAAGGATGGCTGCCATAGTCCAGTAGTGGTGTGTGATAGCACACCTTTCCATCGAGTCCACTCTGTCGAGGATCGCTTCTGTGAATTCTTTGAGGATGTGGCGTCGCCCCTCGTTGTCGTCGCCATATCAAAACATGGACCAAACCACTACTCGGTAACCCGTGAGTGAATTAACCACGGTCGCATGCTGTAAAATGCGAGTCGCATAGGGATGGGTCTCCATCGTGGCTCTGCAACAATAGGAATGGGGGTGTGGGATCCAGAGGGACGTGTTTTATAGACCATGTCAGAGATGCGCGCCTATACGTAGCTCTGCGGGTGTAGTCCGTGATAAGTACTATTCTGATTGGTTAGTCCAAAAGGAGAGCAACAACAACAACAACAGCAGCAACAACAAAGATTATATGTCAATCCTTTTATTAGCCCTTCCATCACAGCACATCCACGCTGGGGGAACCACTATGGGTGTGTTTACAATTCACTTGTGCTATTGTCCGTGTATTCAGAAGTTCATTGTGCTGATCTCACACTGCTCTTGTCCAATCAGAAGCCGACCCTCAGAATAAGTCATGTTGAGGACTCGGATGTACACGCACTCGGCCCCAAACTATAATGCTATGGGGTGACCTCTGTTTCTGGTCTTGCCCCAGGAGTCCAAGGATAACCCTCGCATGCGCGCGGCCGGATATCCCGCGAAGGCGTGCGGCCGGGCCGGGGAAAACCCAGTCCGCGCATGCTGGGGAAAGCCCGGAAGTTGAAGAGGTCCCCGCTCCAAGGTCTCGCCCGATCGAGTCACACCGAAAGTGACGTCACACATGACGTCATTACGGAAGGGACGCATCATCGGATAGAGTGCACTCAGAGGTCAAAGGTCAATAAGGCTCTATCCGTGTTTTATGTACTAGAACAATTTCACCGCTTAACTTCGAGACCCCTCCCATCGTGTTCTACGTGGTGAGACGTGAAAAACAAGACCAAACAACCCATACCGCAATGAACATGTGTGAATTGCCCAGTATGGACCTATCTCCCTGGGTCAGTATGGGCCTATCCAGACCTCCGTGAACTTTTCGAAAAATTTCACCACTTAACTTCGAGACCCCTCCCATAGTGTTTTACGTGGTGAGACGAGAAAAACAAGACCAAACAACCCATACCGCAATGAACATGTGTGAATTGCCTAGTATGGACCTATCCCAATGGGACAGTATAGGTCTATGGGCCTATCCAGATCTGCGTGAACTTTTCAAAAAAATTCACCGCTTAACTTCGAGACCCTTCCCATAGTGTTTTTCGTGGTGAGCCATGAAAAACAAGACCAAACAACCCATAATAAAATAAAAAAATGACCATCCCATACAAGCATTTTCCCGTATATATGCAAATGTGCGAACCAGGCCCCTATTGTAGAGGTAAAGTCCGTGTTCCGCTTTTTATATTGTCGGGGACAAATCCTCATTGTACATGCACCCACCCATGACTTGATAGGCAGGCCCCGATAAGTCCGGGGACCGATATTAGCCCTTTTGGACATGGTTGATAGGGGCTTTCCCCTATTGCAGTAAAGTCCGTGTTCCGCTCTTTACATTTTTTTTTATATTTTCGACCATCCCATACAGGCATTTTCCCATATATATGCAAATGTGCGAATCAGGCCCCTATTGTAGAGGTAAAGTACGTGTTCCGCTTTTTATATTTTCGGGGACAAATCCTCAATTTACATGCACCCACCCATGACTTGATAGGCAGGCCCAGATAAGCCCGGGGACCGATATTAGCCCTTTTGGATATGGTTGATTGGAATTTTCCCCTATTTTAGGGATAAAGTCCGTGTTCTGCTTTTTATATTTTCGGGGACAAATCCTCAATTTACATGCGACCACACAATTCTTGATCACCCTGGAGGAGCGCTTCACATTGACACCTCACTCGACCCAATCGGTCCATTAGGGGCCCCTCTCGCCCCTGAAGATTGCCGAACATTCCAGATGATTCTCACGAAAACCCGCGTATTTGGGCGTACTTTCTGTCCGCGGAGGCTTCTCCCCACGACCGCATCACCGCCAGACAACGGAGGAATACATCCCACTAAGATCACGCGACCAGAAGTGACGCCATACATGACGTCATACTTGCGCTGAACACCTGCGCAGAAAACACCTGCGCAGACCACTTTCGGTTTCTCGCGCCTGCGCAGTGACGAGCAAAGACCTTCAGATGCGCGCTACATACTACTGACATATAGGATTGGGGAGCATTGATAGGATATTAATTTATTAAGATTGCTATCATGTTGAGCTATAGTATGTACATTTCACGCCAGGTGTTCGTTCTGTGGATGAAAGAAAGAGGTGACGTCATGGATTGAGTCGACCGGTAGGTTGCTGATTTCATTCTGAGAAAACTCCAAATTAAAATAACAATAATTTTGTTAAATGGATAGGTTTAGGCCACACGATCTCACTGAATTCGAGCCGCTTAAATCCTTTGAAATCAATCTTATAAAAAATATCCCTGATACACTGCATATCTATTTTTTCAATTTTATAAAACAGATAGTGCATGCTACGGGGTGTGATATCACAATTTGCCAGCTCTACACAGGTGCTTTGCAAACGTTTAAAATCACCTGTCTCGAGCTGACAAATCATGCTATCACACCCCGGAACATGCAATATCTCTATAATACATTATACATTGATAGTGGATAAGTATTCCGTAAGCTCAATCACAGGATTTTGCGTAAAGTTCTGAACCAGAAAAGAACGAGTACGATTGGCAGCACTACAACTTCTGCCAGATTGTGCTTCGTTTTTTTTTCTCTCGGTTAAAAGCAGATCTAACTGATGGCATACATTATCAAGACAAACGCCATGTTTACATAATGTAGCGATACGGTATTTATTCGTTCAAATCGTCAACGGATATAAAGTCCAGTTACACACCACGACTAACACTATATACAAGATAAATTGCATAAACCAAATGCGTATTATCCTGTAAATTAATTAATTATACATAGAATTCCTGCTTTCTTGCGAGTTGAATTGAACGAATACAATTTTATTTCACATTGTTTACTAATGTATTATGCAGTTTTTGCGAAAAAAAAAACAAATATAAAAAAATAAAAAAAATCGACCAAAAATGACTTTTTTGAAAATGACGTCACTGAGAAGTCATCAATACGGTCATCTTTTCTGAAAAGTCACCAATACGGCCATCTTTTTTTTAATTTTCTGGTGAAGTGTGACCCAAAGGTACAGTTCGGGAAGTGTCAGCTCCCTAGCTGAATGAGTAAGAAAAGCGTTACATGGGTGCGTCTCTGAATATTGAATTACGTAATCGAGCAGCTCCAAATTTCCCAAACATCAAACAATTGGAAACTGGACGCTGTATAATGTTTCATGGCTAAATTCGTTGAAACTCAAGTCAGATGTCGGTCCCCTCTCGTCTTTCGTAAAAGTTAGGGCATCTCCATTATTACTCCTCCATATTATCGTTCCTACGATACACCGGACTGAAATACCACACTGTCTTCATTTCGTGCAATATTCACAGGAATATACCGCGCACTTCGAACCCTGTCACCTACGGGTACGACCAATCTAAATGTCCAATTTTCACAACCAAATCATATTTACTACGCAATTATAAGATAGCACACATTCGCAGAGAATTTGCTTAGTCACGTGCCAATACATCACGTGTAATCGGCCGTAGCGATGTCTAGGGACTAACATACAAAAGGGCCTTCATATGTAAGGGCTAGACACGTATGGGATACGCAAGAGAAAAGCTGTTGTGCTAATGACGATGGGGCATTTCCACAGCAGGGGCTTGTATGTAGTCGTTCGATAGCGCATGATGGCCAATGTAGAGTCCAAATTCAAATGACGCTGTCCTCTCTGGATCCGAATATATAACTTTGAAGGGTCAAACAATAACTGAAAAGTACAAATCATCACTTTTCCACTCACCCGATTTTGACGAACGATGAAAATGGCCGTCACACAAAAGAGCAACAACCGGAACACGAAACACGTGACGTCAAGAGCATGAAGGCAGGATTTTTCACCGTATGTGACATAGTCAGCGATAGAGAATATGTCATGGATAACAGCTCCTGTCCCGAAAGCTGGAATTAACAAAATATTTATTAAATATAAATTACTGTTACTCCAAGGACCGTTTGGGCTGTAAATGTATCCTGATACTTTGATTCACATATCATATTCTTTTGATGTGTCGACACATAAATCATTCATTTTGTGCGAGGCGGCTAGTCCACTATAATGTTTGTATGGGGTTTACGCGAGGATGGGTCTAGTGATTCGATAACATAAACTGTCTCAATTATTTTCCTACAAAAATAAATCTTCCTAGTTTCCCAAGAAAAGACAATGGGGCACAGATGCAGTGAATCTGAAGCTTGTTAGCAATTAAATAAATCGAAGTGTATTCATCAATATGCAAGTTACCTGCAATTTTCTTAGATTAAAACGCAACAAAAGTTTCCACTGCAGAAAAAATTATAACATGTACAACGGATAAGATAATGTGCAAAACAACTGGCTATAGGTCCGTATGTAAGTAGCATCAAACAGATAAGATGTGCAGCAGTAGAAAAAGCTGGCTGACTGCCCAGTGGTGCGTAACCTACGCTCATGACATAATCCTGAGTATCTGCGACCCTACTGATTTCCACGCTGATAAAGTTTGATACTTTTGAATGCTGGGCTGGGGGCAGTTTGAACCGCCAAATTATGAACGAGGATCGCTGTTAATCAATTTTGGTTAAATTGTTTCCTCGGAGAATAAAAGAACTGTATTCCCAGTCTTAAATCAATGTGTCATGAATTTATATATTCGTGCACCGATCAGTTTCGAACAATTTTTTTCGCGGTTCAAATTATATTTGATTACGTTTCAGACGCCCTGAAGTGAGGGTTATTCTCCAGCAAACGCAGAGCGACGTTCAATCGCCAGCTTACACAATATGCCTTAGCCTCAAAGGACTGACGCCAGACTGTTGGGATTAAAAAGTACTGGCGCAAAGAATGTTGCGTTAAATCTAGTGTACAGATTTAATCATAATCGAATTTAACATCTGTTTTTATTTTACTGCGTTATGTAATACTCATGAATCAGTTGACGTTAGTCTAAGGAATCCCATGAGCGCAAAATAAACGGAGAAGGATCATGAAGCGCCTCAACGTGAAGATCAAGGAGAGTAGGTTCATAGAGACAGACTGATCTGATGAGCGTATACGTAGCCATGAACTGGTGATCTTTTCTGTAGACTTGTAGCCTGATTGGTTGGCATTTGGTGTGTGTGAATAATCTGGTTCGTTGATCTTCGATGTGTAGCGGTAAGCTGATTGTCTGGCAGCTAGTGTCAGAAAAAAATGATTTACAATACAATCACGCGTGAAAGTGTGAAACGTTTTATAAGTAAACAGTTTCCGTTACTTGGACATGCTACATAATTGACGGTAGCATAATTTCTCTGAACAAGTTGTGTGTTAGGAAACATACCTAGGCCTCCGAGGAGAAAGTATAGGGTGACGCCCTTCTTCCTATATCGAACAACGGACTCATCTGTTTCACTCGGTCCATTAAGCTTTCTGGGCACTTGGAGTTCAATTTCACTTGTAGATCGGAAGTTACGCTCCACGACATTGACAATACCGTTTAGTTGCCGCTTTTGTCCTGAACCTCGAGGAATGACGAAACAGTCCAGCAAAAGTAGCGAAACCGTGGACGTCACGTATAACAGGAGGAAATATACCTGATAATATGAAAATATATAAAAATTGTCAGAACAGTTTGAATATTTAACTTCGTTATATATATATTTACATATACATATCAGTTCACCATTCTGTACAAAGTGATGAAATAGGCGAGGGTTAGGCTGTTATTTTGAGACGACAATGGGTGTGTGTATGTGTGGCTGAACTAAAGTGGTGATTCTGTAGCTAATTGCTGTTACAAAGATGACAACGTGTGCGCTATTTGGCAGAAAAAAATACAGAAAATATCATACTGGTACATGAAGGGTTTAGTCAATGTGTTATTGAGCAACACATAAAACATACTAATATGCATGTAGAATACAACTAACCCAAGAACGCCGCACCGAATGTCAGACTTGTGAAACCCAGATTTTATATCTATGAGCATCATTTAAAGTGATCGTAAACCCTCAAGTAAAGTTTCCATCAAACGAAAGACCATTGCAAACAGTGTCGGAAAATATTTATTGTAAACTGCAAATAAAGCATTGTATTCTATGGTGGTCTGTTGCGATCATATTTAGGTCCAGTGACGTCACACTGCCTTAATACATATATTTCAAACTGGGTATGCACTTTCCAATGTTTGATTCAAGCTTAAGGTGTGTATACTTTGAGTTTCAATACAGACTCACTGTTCCAATGTGCATGTTTCGCCAAAATCGGAGAGATGGTAACTCATAACTGTCAAGTCAATTTGAATCTTGCATTTAATAATCCGGTTTTTTTTTCGCCATTAGCATGTGTTCGCGATGATGGCTTAGCACAGGATCTCGGGATCTGTTTGGGTATATCAGAAACATTTGACCAACCTCGCACAGTTGTTGGTAACTGGTGTCAATTTCGCCTTTTCCGAGATAATGAGATATAAATCGTCGGATATTATGAGTTCTTCACCATGTCGATGATTATCTATCATTGCATCGATGGTTGGGATATATTTTCTTTCCAATTTCTCCCACCCATATAATGTTAAAGGAATGATCTGTATACGTGCTGAAGGATTCGAATCTATACTACACCTGATTCATAAACGTTGCGTGTGCTACATTTACAAAGATTTCTTTTCGCAAAGTGTATATCCTATCGTAAAACTGAAATGAAACAGAAGTAAGACGTAATAGAATCCTAGAGAACTACTCTTTTCTTGTAGTATTACGTCTCTCAATACAGGTACATACCGTTATCCAAAAAGTAGAAGTGGGCAGAAATACATGTAGGTTATATAGTCCATTAGCTACTAAATCTTATATGCTGGAAGAATACATACATGTTATGCGAATCAATCTTTGAAGTGACACAAATACCTTTTATCTCTCTGTCAGTAAATCTAGTTAGGTATAATTCTGTGGAGACCAACATTGTACGTACATTGCATTCATCGTCCTGTCAGGTTTGGATGTCTGTGATGAGCGTTTCCAACGTGAGTTGGAATATATCTACACTAGCTGTTCTCAGTCAATAACTCCGAGCAGAATGATATGTATATCGAGATCGAATGAGAAATTTTCTAGCTTATGTAGCAATTCTTTTCATGCTCCTGTGTTCAGAGAAATTCCTTGTCCCACTATTGATATTGAGTGTTACATTGTTTGAATAAAAATCTGATCCACAAAACCACATTAAGCGACTGAAAGCCATTATTTCATGCCTTTCAGTGGATTGATAACACTGCGATGTGTGCCTTGGGAAAATAAATAATAAGAATTCATTGAATTCGTAGATTACAGGTCCGTATTATCAATTGACTGACAGTGATCACATAAAGTTCGGGTGATCCTCATTTGCGGAAATAATCACGCGATGGTATTTCACAGTCATCTGGCGTGAAATGATTAATACTATTTGCACTAGAAAATACTTATTTTGCACCTTCATAGATCATATTGTCACGGACATCACACAAATGCGTCTGATGTATCAAATTGGACTTGGTTCATAGTTACTCAATCCGCGCTTTCACTCAGATGCGTTACATGCAATTAGCATATGCTCCTTCGATTATCGTCTTGCAAGTATCAATGGTTTCGACGAAACGGAGATCCGCTTAAGTCAAATAACACTATCTTCTGTACACCCGCTTTGCATAAAACTTGATACGCACGACCAGATTTTCTTTGAAAATTTTACCATGTCCAATGTAAATTGGTTCGTGTGTATTGCACTAGATGTTCATTGTAATACGCCATATGAGAAGCAGCGGTGTCATCCTATGCTCGAGTATAAACGGATATGCATGAGAGCTGTCAACAACTCAAACTGGTTACTTGTACACACCATCTAATTAGAAACTGGACAATCGGAAAATTTGTAGACATATGTGGTCAGCCGTTCACACAGATACATCAAATCTGGACAAGGAAAGCTTGGCCGTGTGTACCAGGTTTTACCAGTGCTTTATTCGGGGTGGAAATGAAGCTCGAGAAGTCCATCAAGCGAGACTACTTTAACCCTACCTGGCCAGGGGGAGGGGGGGGGGGAATGCCCTCCCCCTACCAAACTGTCTGCGCTATCTCCGGAATGACAAAAATGGAGAGCTGAAACTCCTTGACTTTATAGTTTATCATATTGGGGTCATTTTAAGCCTATTTGCATAACCCCTCGAGCAGAGGATCATGGGTAAATTCAAGATGGGGTACCAGAAAAGTGATGATTTTGTCATATTTCTTCCAAATGTCTGCTTTTGCGCGATGAAAAGTGGGCAAAAACTATTTTATTTCACTTCACATTCATTTTTACTAAGTTATCATGTAGTTTTTGCGGAAAAAACGGCATAGATAAAAAATTCGGAAAATCCGTCCGAAAAATCGACCAAAAAATGCCGTTTTTGAAAATGACGTCACTGTGACGTCATCAAAGCGGCCATCTTGGATTTTTTTACGTTTTCTGGTAGCGCTTGACCCAAGGGTATAGAGTGGTAAGTTTCAGCTCCCTAGCTCAAGGGGTAAGAAAAATAATTAGGAGGGGCCATTTCGGCACCCCCCCCCCCCACCCTCCAAGGCCTGGACAGGTCCCAAAAAGCCCAGGCCAGATAAGGTTAATGCTACAGTCACCTTATGTGCGAAGTGTATTAAAGCCAGTGGGATCTGTATGAGATAACGCTTGCGCATTCTATTGTGTCGCATACAGCACAATGGCCACACCAGCTCGTCGATATGCGCGTCGAAGCCTGAGATTTCTTAAATCTTCTTGGTCATTGGAGACAGTGGGTCTCGTTTCATGAGATTAGAAGATGAGGTCATCTTAGAAGTCCATCTATTGCCCTGCAGTTAATGATACCAGAAACCAAGTCCCCATTTAACAAAGTAGCAGCAGGAGAGTAGTAGACTTTTTACGAGCTCTCAGCTCCAAGCTCTTGTTCTGTTTTTTCTGCGAGCCCCCAGGACAGTTCCGACAGTCGTTCCGAAAAAAAAGTCCCCTGAGAGCCGTCATATTATATTAATCCCTGAGACCCGCCAAACACATATCCCCCACCCAGTCGCTGTTCCCATCGTCGCGACAGGGTAGACACACGAGTTTCACGTAAGACTTCGTGTAAACAAAAAAAACTGCGATATTATATATATATATATATATATTCACGGTCAAAAAATGCACAACCGGTGCGCCACATCTCACTGAGTCCCGTGACAGGGCTTCGTGGCCCCATGACAATAGCTTTTTTTTTTACTTTTTATTTGGGACTCAGTCTAACTCCCCGTAGTCTCATCCTAATTTCCGAAATGAATCTGGGATATTTATGGGAAGAGCTTGGAACTTGCGTTCCGAGAGCAGGGCTCGACCCCTTGATCTGTGAGACGTGACAGGTATCTAGCCACTTAATCTTTAAGTCTTGTAGTATGTCTACGAAATTGGTAAGAGCGGGAGCAGCAGACAGCAGTAGTTCGAGAAAGATGGCTGAACCGGAGGGAGAGTGGTCACAGCGTTAGAGAACTTAATGTTCATTATTAGAGCACCTCTGCAGTCGGTGCTTCTTTTGTAGTAATCCTCACCTTGAAGGATCACTCGGACCTTTCCATCCTCAAATGGTCTCTAGACGAGGAAGGCCGTTTCTAGATTGAGGACTTTCCTTACATACCCTCGCCAACCCATCTGCACTCCTGGTTCGACCACAGCAAGGTGAATGCGCCAGTTGATATCCTTACTCTAGGCGAGGATCCACTGCCCATCTCTTTTCGTTTTCACGAGACTGTATTTCACATGCGACCATGTGTTTGAGGTGTCAACGTCCTCAAGGTCTTTGAAATTGACTGCTTCTCCTTTTCCTTGCGTAATCTTCTTTCTGTGGGATAAACAGTCATCGAACTGAAAGGCATAGAGGCGGGCATTATGGCCGTCATCCCGAAACCCTGCAGTATCCGCGAGATCGCCTAAAGCCAAATCTTTGCATTTGGGACCTGCCACCTCTACAAACGTCGTTCCGACAGTTTCATCAGTCGTTCCGACACCTACTCTATGCGAATTCTAAATGTCACGCTCACGTATGATGTATGTACTGGCTTACACTATTCGTCCAATAGGGAAAACGTCAAGTGTGTGATGGTCCCTGCTGGTATGCGCTTGTACTGTGGGCAACGAAACGCAATGCTTTTTTCACAGTTTAGTCCTTCACCCGCCACAGTGATAGCTTTAACCCTACCTGGCCGGAGGGGGGGGGGGGAGGTGCATTATCAACCCCTACCAAACTTTCTGCGTTATCTCCGGAACGACAAAAAATGGAGAGCTGAAACTCCGTGACTTTATAGGTTATCAGATTGGCGTCTATTTTGAGTCTATTTGCATACCTCGCCGAGCAGAGGATCATGGGTAAATTCAAGATGGCGGCCACGTCGGGGTACCAGAAAAGTGATTTTTTTTTGGTCATATTTCTTCAAAATTTCTGCTTTTCCGCGATGAAAAGTGGGGAAAACTATCTTATTTCACATCACATTAATATTTACTATTTTATCGTGCAGTTTTTTGCGGAGAAATTGCATAAATATAAAATCCGAAAAATCTGAATAATCGACCCAAAAATGCCGTTTTTGAAAATGACGTCATCCACAGCGGCCATCTTGGATTTCTTTACATTTTCTGGTAGAACTTGACCCAAGGGTATAGTGTGATAAGTTTCAGCCCCCTAGTTTAAGGGATAAGAAAAATAATTAGGGGGGGGGGCATTTCGAGCCCTCCCCTCCCCCACCAGGCCTGGACAGGTCCCAAAAAGCACAGCCCAGATAGGGCTAAGGTGCGTAGGATGTCCTACACTTTCGGCCATGCGCTTACTGAAGTTGTTGGTTGTGCAAATCTCAGAAAGGTGGGCATAGATCCCCTTGTGCGGCACTAGTCGGGGAAGCTGGTCACCCTTCGCGCTCCCATCTATCAAAATAGACGTGTCGGAGAAACCCAGAATCCTAGAGAGGTCTTGCAGCAGTATGAACGAACCAGGCTGTGTGGTTATTGTCAAGCGGCCTGTAGCGTCATTAAGACTCAGACTCGCCCCGATTGGCTGAAACAGCTTGTTGAGAGAGGAAACATTATGGTGACTCTCCACAGTTCCGTAGCAATGGTCCCTGTCTAATTTCATAATACGATAGACTGCTACATCATAATTCTTCTTGCCATGATCGGAGCCATGGAGTACATTTTCTCCTGTTTCAGTTATGCCCCTTGGGTGTGCCTAAAATCAGGACTCATTTACGGAGAAAAAATCTGACAAAAAACGAGCAGGTTGACCCCCACTTTTTTCCCCTTTTTATGTTGGTACTGGACTTGGGAACCTGAGAAAGAAGTTTAATTGAAATCGTACTTACAGGTTTTTCTGGAAATGGAGCCGAATTTGACCATTTTTGACATTTTAAGGTGTTAAAATGAATATAACGTACCAGTGTTGTGCTTTTAAATAATAGTTAAGTCATGCTCTTTCAGAAAATATATACATATATGTGATTTAGGATGAAGATGGGGCGACAATTGGTGGCCGAAAAGCGGACCCATAGTCTGTTCCTTGCCGAATGGAATAATCTCTGGAGTGCACCCTATAGTACCCACTGGAAACGTCTATTCTTTCCCCATCCGCCAAGAAGCTGGTCTTTGGCCCAACATTTGTCCAGAGTGAATAATATGGTATCTCAAGCAGCGCTGCTTCATAATCCCGCGTCCGATTGCCCAGAGGGTTCTCCAGGACAATCGCTTTCTCATGGTGAATGTGCCGATAGTGTAGAAACATACCTAACTACCCCTAAGGAGTTCTCGTTCAAGAAGGCGGCAAAATATAGAGCCGGTGGGGTTTATCAAGTGCTCCCCCCACTGTTCCGACAGCAGCTCGCCGATTTCACAATCGCCATAGCGCATCATGCTGTTCCAG
This sequence comes from Hanleya hanleyi, assembly GCA_036873755.1. NCBI lineage: Eukaryota > Metazoa > Mollusca > Polyplacophora > Lepidopleurida > Hanleyidae > Hanleya > Hanleya hanleyi. The sequence goes on from JAVTVY010018368.1 coordinate 41,780, forward strand.
CGGCCCCAATGGTGCCGACGCTCATTCTCGTCGTCCTAGCTTTCCCAGTAGCAGTGGCTGTGACTTACCCGAAATTTCCAAAGGTCAATGCAGAGGTTATATTTACACGCTGGCTCGTAAACCCCATGCAGTTCTGGTAAATTCAACTCATCCTCGCCGTATGGTACGCGACTGCAGGATGTGGTGTTTCTTTCAATGACCACTCAAACAAGGATGCCTTCACGAGGGCCATCTTTCAGTTTCATATATATTGTAAGGTCCGTCGCATTCTTACCGAGATAAGATCTCCGCTACTTTCAGAAAACGCCTGGAACGCATTCGAGAATGGAATCGATCAACAATCTTATCAGCGTATTTGTGCCAGGTTATTGGTGAGCTCTCCTCGGGTGCGCTGTAGGGCTTTGTAAAGCGCAAGCAGCTCTCTCATGGGGAGGGAAGGCTCCTCCATTGTAAAGAGTGCGCCGCTGATCCGTTCTTCTGTTAGTGTCTGGTGGAGCCTCTCATGTACGTCTATAGCCATGCTTGTGAGATTCCTGAGCTCGAAGTTTTCCACCGCAGATGGGGTTGGGAGGCCACTTGTCGTTTTTTGGAGAGCTTTCGCGCCACGCTGGCTGATGTGTCCTGTCGATTTATAATCCGGCAGGCTAAGGTCAGTTCTAATGGCTTGTGTGTTGCCACACCCCCCCCCCCGCTCCCCCCCTTACCGATCTTTTCAGCAATTGTGTTGAGGGATAGGAATTCTCTTCGATTGCTCTCCATCGTCAAACGTACAGGGGACTCCCTTCCGAAAGTTGTGGACCTGGAGTAGTCCCTAATGTTGTGAGAGTTAACTGTTGCCTGCTTTATTTCGTCGTAGAAAGCATCCATCCACTCCACGCTCATTATAAGCGTCTAGTCCGTCATTCATAATTCAGCCGTCATCCATTAACCCTACCAGGCCTGGGGGGGGCCATTATGGCCCCCCTACCAAACTTTCTGCACTATCTCCGGAACGGGGAAAAATGGAGAGCTGAAACTACCTGACTTTATAGTTTATCTTATTGGGGTCATTTTGAAACTATTTGTATAACCCCCTGAGCAGAGGATCATGGGTAAATTCAAGATGGCGGCCACGTGGGTACTAGAAAAGTGATGTTTTTTGTCATATTTCTTCAAAATTTATGCTTTTCCGCGATGAAAAGTGGGTATAAACTATTTTATTTCATATCACATTAATATTTGCTAATTTTTCGTGCAGTTTTTGTGGAGAAATTGCAAAAATAAAAAAATCGGAAAATTCGACCGAAAAATCGACCAAAAAATGCCGTTTTTGAAAATGATGTCACTGTGACGTCATCAAAGCGGCCATCTTGGATTTTTTTACATTTTCTGGTAGAGCTTGACCCAAGGGTATAGTGTAATAAGTTTCAACCCCCTAGCTCAAGGAGTAAGAAAAATAATTAGGGGGGGCCATTTCGGCCCCCCCCCCAGGCCTGGACAGGTCCCAAAAAGCCCAGGCCAGATAGGGTTAAAGAATATCCGCGTCCATAAACCGATGACCTATTCCATATTTCATATAACAGTATTAGCACCAAATTCAAAAAGACAATCATAGTATACATAAACGTAGGCTAGTTTCCTGCAAGAAAGAAGCGGTCAACAGTTTTCAATGATGCCGACAAGACATCATGATGTTCTAAAAATATATAATCCGTATCGCTGATCAGTATTCTTAATCCGTAATAATCGTTGTAAAGTCGTCATCTAGAGAATGATGTATCTCAGTCACGCTTTGATTGTGACTGTTCATATGATCACCACGAGGATCTTGAAGTACATGGGTTCATACGGCCCCTAGCCCCGGGCTAAGCGGAATTAGACACAAGTTACGAAACGTAGCGCCATAGATATTGCACGCTACGTTCGTATTTTGCTATCAACATGCGATATGTATCGCCAAATTTGAGAAACTTTGAGTGGAGGCGCTTGGTGGAATAGCCCTGTTTTATGAGTTTCTGCAACAATATCTTGTGACGTTGATTAAAATCGTCACATTTAACATAGGATCTAGCAAATGCTACTCGGCGAGATATGTATACGCCATATGCAGGTCCCACTGGAATATTACTGTCCAGAAAGGGATAGTTTACGATGTCGAAATTGTAATCATCTCTTTTGTCATAAATTCGACGAGAGAGAATGCCCGCTTCGTTTTCATAGAGATATAGATCTAAATATGGTGTGCCTGTAAGGCTATCTGTAGTTTCCGTCAAATCCAGTGAAGGTGGGTATATATCCTTCACTGCGTCATTTATATAGCGATTATCCACAGCGAGAAGATCGTCTATATATCGTTTGGTGAATGAGAAGGAACGAGCTTTGAATGGATCGGTTTTTGAAAGCGCCTGCATACAGTCATATTCATAAGAGAACAGATACTGGTCAGCCAACAGGGGTGCACAATTAGTACCCATTGGAATACCTATATGCTGCTGATATATTGTGTTGCCAAATTTCACATAGATAGTTTTAATGAGAAATTCAAGCAACTCTATAAACAAAGTAACATCCCATGAATGATATCTCTTGTATGTAGTAGAGCTAAAGAATGCTTTATGGCTTCCGACATTAATATATCTACGATCAGTTTTCTTGAACACAGATACTATCAATGAACTTAGATGGCCAATAAGGGGTCACGTCCAATCGATCGAGGCGGTTTCTCGATACACGAGTAATACCGATAAATATCTCGTCTCGAAGGGTCACGGTTTATCTCTATCGATTGATGTCCCGGTTTGCTCCCGGTTTTCTCTCGAAGCGCAAGACCATCTCGATCTTCCTCGAAATAACTCGCCTTGCTTCGAGAATGGAATCAAGATGCCTTCAGATGAAAGTTTAAACATTTGGAGGGGTATGCTCGTTATTCATCTACTTCTCAGAGGCAGCGAGATTAATCTCGCCGAGTACATATGCACTAAAACACGGATAATCGAATTAGATCGAACATGAATCATTTAATATTATTTTGTTTTGTCCGTCTAGAGATCTGTCGTCGCATGCTTGATCTGACAGCGCAATTTCTCAACACGTTATGCATGGGAAGAAAGAAACATAACCAGTTGAAGTTGTATAATCTGTTTCATTATTATCAGTGCAACTTATTTCGAATCTCATTTTAAAAATTGATTCACTGTATGAGATATGTCCAGGAATCGCGCATTAAATTGCAAGTCTACAATAAACAGAATAAGAAGTTCCCCGGTGTTCAAAAATGCATTGGCTTTGAAGACCACAGGAGTGGCGCTTTGTGATTCACGGAAAACCGGAGAATATAAATATAAATGCTCGACTGAAAATTTTGAACTATCAGCCTTTCGCGCAGACAGCATACGGTATCGTTGACAGTAAAATGTATGTGACCGTTGGTCTAAAGTGTGATTGCCCTCTGAAATGAGCGATAATTACTTTCATTGTTCGGTTAATTTGATAGACACATCCAACTAGCAATACATAATGGAACTTGAGTATATAGTCAAGCCCCGCCAACTGTGTTTTCCCGCTTTTTCTTCCAAAGAAATTAACCACTCTCCCTTCGTTGTTGTTTCTAGCCGGCAGGTTTTCGCAGACCAACTGTGGTGTGAATTATCAACACCTCTAGTTCCGATTGTCAGTATTTCCGCTACCTCTTCCAGGCAAGTTCATATCAGAAAAATGGATTCTGCATTAATACACCGGTCAAACGCTTAACATAACTTTCATTTATCGATTGAAACAGTCCATGTCTGGTTCAAAATAATTATATAGAACAATTAATTAACGCATGCTCTTAAAGGATTATTGTTTAGAACAATCCAGTTTATATGACACTTAATCCGCCAGGGAAACTAGTGCGATATGCAAGACAGTATTGATGTGAGAGGAGATCGTTCAATTATATATTTATTATTTATATAGATAAATGGAACGTTTTCTTGCAATTGGATCCAGGAAACATCAGGGTATGGATATATCGACTACATGTTAAAAGAATAACATGGAAGACATCTGTTCAAAAAACAAATCCATTGTCGGGATTCTATTTCGGGTCACAGTATGCGCATCCTACAAACCCCCACACAATATGGTACTCGCACAGCATTTTGTTGGTTGGAGAAGCTAAGCTTCGCCAAAGTTAACGGCAACAAACACGGACATATAGAAACCGGGACCCCCTTCGAGATTACCGATCAATTTCGTCTCCATTTCGAAAATCGGGACGTTTCGATGGAGATAGAACCGGGAGAAAACAGGGAGACGTCGCCAGGGGTCCCGGTTCTGCCCTCCCGGTTTCAGCCGAGAAATTTCTCGATCCATCTCGAAGGCATCGAGAAAGTGCCTCGATCAATTGGACGTGACCCCTAAGGTCTTGATGAGGGATTGTAGTATAGAGAGTCGACAAATCCCATGTGAATACATGTCTGTACGGTATGTGACCTTTAGCATCAAGTTCTCCCGTAAGACATTTTGAGTTCTTCAATATCCGCATACATTCAACGCCAGAGTTTTTAGAAATATTGGCGCAGTGCCTTTTCCAAAATGCTTTTACCTCCTGAAGGGCCCTCCTCAATAGGGTTGAAAGAAGCTTGGTGGTGCAGCTTCTAGAACCAGCTATGAATCTAGCTTTGTATGGTGATTTATGCATTTTGGGAGTCCAGTATACTTTTGGTATGTCGTTATGATTGGTTGGAAGAAAAATACCTCTTTGCCTGAGAAACTTTTCGTGATTGTTAAATAAATCTTCTAGAGTAAATGCAGTTTGGGAGTAAGTAGACGTATTTGATGATATGCCTACCTTCAATTCTTTAACCATCACCAGGTAATAGTAATATTTACATATATATTATATTATTTGGAGATTTGCTAGAACTCCTTGCGAATTGAGGTTTCTCAGTACTTGTTTTGCTTGGGGAGGAGTACCTCTGTCAATATGGCGGATTGTTTCAACGACCTTGCTCTTGGTGAGGTCCAGCCAATCAGCGAGCACTGTCTCATCAGCATCAGCGAGTACATGTCTCATCAACATAAGAGTTTCTCCTGTTCTAAGGGGCTAGGCACCCCCCCCCCCCCACGAACGAAGTCTCATCTTCGTCCGACTCTTTCTGCCTCGATGACAAGCCATCGAATTCATGTCCACCTTCTGCCATTTAGTCATAAGTTCCAGTTAGTTATAAGTGTTTAATATGGAACATAAATATGGCAACAGCATACGGCTCAAAACTTAACCTTTATCGGCGATTCAGAGAGCCACGCGGTATCAAAGGAAATCGGCAAAGCGTTGTTGTGACAAACAACTCCAGCAAGATCGACTAGAACCGTTATCCGTCCGGTTTCCCAATCTTGGCCACAATGATGTAATCGTCCCGGGTACAGCACGTTTAGCCTTCAAAATCACTCTTACCAGTAGAGATGCGAACCACACAATAGTGAACGACCTCGGACGAGCCATCGTGAGGAGGATCAGCATCAAGATGGAGGGAAAAGAAGTCCTCAGTTTAGACGACATCGACGTGTTCCTGTGTTACTCAGACCTATGGAAAACAACACAGGAGCGCGAGAATGCAATTTACCAGGGCATCCATAATAAACAAGTAACAAGACTGAGAGTTGGGGCTGGAAATGCTGGGAGTAAGAGAAAAGGCAACGCATTATCGGAAAAGTACGGGAGCCGTTTATTTATACCTTTGGATGTGAGCTGCTCGAAAGTCATATGTCGTTTCACCAGGCGGCGCCGCCCACCGCCTCAGTCACGAACTGACCTTCAACGACTATTCGCGCGTGGTAATAGCCACCGGCGATCCAGGGGCGAATTACACGGTCAACAACATATGCCTTGAGTATGAAGTTGTAACCCAGTCTGAGCTAGCAAACTTATTCGTGCCCAATACCAGGGACGCCTGCCCATTCTGTATGACCGTATTTTGCGCCACCGCCGTATGGTCTTAAAACGAACGACCCGATGTGGACCATCAATCTCAACACTCCAGCCAAATCGATGAAAAGACTTCTGCTGTTGTTTGAGGACACAGAACAAGATGGGCATACAAACGCGACCCAGAAAATTTCTTCAATCCAAAGATCATTAAAGCCTTCGAAGGCATTCCTAATCAGCTGTACGCATCAGGCCTGGTTCCGTATTAGCAGTGGGATGAAATCAAAAAGCGCTTTAATGGTGGAAAGCTGCGTTCCGCTGATATAGCCCGTTCTGCAATAGATCTCATCCTAAGCGACATGACAGTCAGTAACTACTTGACAGACCAAAACACCCTTTGGCTTGACCTTCGCACCACGGATGATGATTGCCTTCATGGATCGGGCCGACAAGTAGAAACGGCTCTGAGGGCATCACTATCCAACTGGAAAAGATGGCACACGAGGCTGGCGCGCTAAAACTATACTTGCACGTCATTATGGACGCGCAAATACACATTGAAAATGACCGCATCGTTGGAGCAGTCTACTAGCCGCCGTCTTCCCAGCCTTCGTTCCGACACCGACAGTCCTAGCGGTCACGCAATTATACCTGGCCAGACTGGATGCGATAAAACCAGGTTCATCCTTCATCTCATCGAAACTCCTGCAAAATAAGATGAACACATTGTCATCTTCTGTCCCACTCTCCGCTGGAACAAGACATACAAAGGCCGCGCCTGGATATGGAAAGGGACAGAAATCTATGCCGTTAACTCGGGTGAGAGCCTGCAAGATTGGCTTCGAGTAATCTTCGACCTCCTTTCGGGCGAGCCCGCTCTGTACATCATCGATGACTGTAGCAGAACAGCCCACACGAAGAATAAAGACATGTCCTCGTATCTAGCTGTTTCGCGGCGTCATACGGAGCAACCCGTATGGATTCTTGCGCAAAAAGTACAACGCTGTCTCGAAGAACTTCCAGAAGCAAGTCAAGTGGGTAGCCCACTTCTACTGTAAGGACCGAGATTCATTTGACGACTGCTTATGGGAGAACGGTGTTGGTCCCACCGCTGAAGAAAGAGCAGCCCTAAAACAGCAGCTGGACAAACGAAAACACTGAAGACCGAGCAGCCTACCTTGTTTTTTTTGTTTTAGGTGCGGTGACCGCTTTTGAATCATTTTGTTGGGCATTGTGCTTCGTGCTAAGCATCGGGTTGAACTTTGTGTTGAGCATTGTGCTTCATATTAAGCATCGTGTAGAGCATTGAATTGTGCGGCAACAGAAGGCTTCTTTCCAGTCAGTCCAGCACACAATCGTGCGGCAGCGCCGTGCCCCCGGGAACCAAAAGCAGCTCTTCCTTGACAAACCCACGAGCCGGCCTATCTTGGAGATAATACAAAACAGGCTCTCCTGGCTGTAACAGTATACTTGGAGGGACCACACTAGGTCAGTTGCACGGCGACTACCTTCCTCGAGCTCGCCTGGTTGATAAAGGTACCACACACCCACACCAGCAAGCACTTTTTTCCCCGTCAAGCCAACAGAGCGCACAGCTGGAGCAGAGGCTTTTGTGTCAATGATTTTGCGTTTATGGCAACAGAGGTCTTCTTTCCAGATGAAGAAAGGAAGGAAACAAGGCGTCACTAATCCTTTTCGTTCATGCCGATTGGTGTTTTGGCGTACAGTTGAAAAATCCAGTAACATTCGCGCTCTTGGTGGCGTTTCGTACTGATATCTCTGTCAGGATCCGAAGTCATAACTTCGATGATTTGATAGCTGATGTTAGCCACACTGTGGCCAGCTGACCAGAAGTGTCTGGGGGCTGGGTTGGGGCTATGATTCCGTGTATCATTGAAGTGTTCACGGATGCGTTCGTGGAACGTGCGTTTGGTTTCTCCAACATATTGTTGGGAGCATCTGGTGCACGTCAGTAGGTAGATCACATTGCGAGTGCAACAGTTCGCAATACGGTTGATGCAATATGAGAGTTTGGTGTGATTGCTTGGAAAAATGCGGGACTGTTTGAGTTTGGGGCAGTAAACGCACTTTCTAACGCAGGGTGCGATGAGGTTGGAGTAGCTCATCCCCTGTATGCCCCGGTGAAGAGGGAGAAATTGGACCCTAGCCTGGACTAAGACATCCTTCAGATTCGGGTTGAGACGGAAAGTCAGCAGTTGTGTATCTTTAAAGATGTCACGACATTGGTCGGATGCTTGTAGGAGTGACCATTCTTGGCAGACGATCTGGTAGATCTTGTTAGCAAAAGGACTGTATGGCAAGATAATAGGTAGCCTGTTGGTGCCAGTATCTTGACTCCGCTTGGACTGGAGTAATTCGTGAGGAATGCCAGAGGCTGGTGTGGGGCTTCTGGAAGAATCTTGTTTTCAAGTTCATCCATTAACACTACCTGGCCTGGGGGGGGGGGCCGAAATGGCTTTGGATAACCCCCCGAGCAGAGCATCATGGCTAAATCCAAGATGGCGACCACGTGGGATACCAGAAATGTGAGATTTTTGCCCTTTTTTTCAAAATTTCTGATTTTCCCCGTTGAGAAGTGGGCAAAATCTATTTTATTTCACATCACATTAATATTTACCAATTTATCATGCAGTTTTTGCGGAGAATTTCCATGAATAAAAAATTCAGAAAATCTGACGAAAAAATCGACCAAAAAATGCCGTTTTTGAAAATGACGTCACTGTGGCGTCATCAAAGCGACCGTCTTGGATTTGTTTTTTACATTTTCTGGAAGAGATTGACCCAAGGATATAGTGTGATAAGTTTCAGCCCCCTAACTGAAGGGGTAATAAAAATAAATAGGGGGGGGGGGCCATTTCGGCCCCGCCAGGTCGCGACAGATCCAAAAAAAGCCCAGGCCAGATATGGTAAAGATGTTGGCATAAGATGGGGCAACTTTGGTTCCCATGGCAGTGCCCCCAACTTGGAGATAGTTCTCTCCGTTGAAGTTCAAACTGTTGCTGTGTAGAACAAGTTTGAGAAGCTGTAAGAGGTTCGGGGTGGATATTTTGTGTACAGGACGATGTCGGGTGAGACATCGGGCAACCGCAACTAACCCTTCGTGGTTAGGTATGTTGGTATAGAGAGATATGACATCCATGGTGACCAGAAAGAGGGATTCTGGTAAAGGATGGAAGGCTTCAACTGTGTGGATGAAGTCTGTCGTGTCTCTAATGTAAGAGGGAAAGAGGGGGACGAACGGTTTGATTTGTTCGTCCACAAAACTTGTGATCTTTCCGGATGGACATTCATTGCCACTAATGATGGATCTACCTGGTACGTGGCCCTTATCCCTATTCTTGTGGATTTTGGGCAAGACTCGACGGCCGACTCGGGTATATATAGAGCCACTCAGACCTTCTTCCTCGGCCTCTGAACAGATTCAACCGATCCAAACCGGTCATGCTTTCGGACTTTGTTCATACGTCCACCCCGTACTCCACCAGAGCACTGATTTTTCCACTTTATTACTATAGAGGTCTTCTTTCCAGTCAACCTTATCATCTCATTGTTCAGAGCCAAGAGGACCGCGGGTAGCCGTGCCACCCACTCAGCCGACCGCTTATCCGAATGTAGCCCCATCTTTTGGGCATATTGGTGCCCAAACAGCCGCTCAGTTAGCGTGCGATTGAACCGTTCTACGATGCCCCGACCACGATCAGCTTCTCTTTCACCGCGTCTTACCGACATGCCATGCTTAACTAGCAGCTGACTCATTGAGCCCATGAACTCGCGCCCTGGGTCAACTTGCCACAACTTCGACCATTTCGGAGGTTCACGCAAGTAAATGCGAGAGAGCGCGGATGCAATCTCCAATGAGTCCTTCAACGTAACAGGCCCAGCCTCATTGTAGCGACTGGCTACGTGGATCACAGGCAGGGCATACTTGAACGTCTTACGTTTAACTTTATCATGTGGAAGAAACAACAGATCAGCCTGGTGGATCTCGTTGGGCGTGAAGACATCAAACCACGGAATGCGCCGTGGTGCGGGTAGGTATATCTGCCAAATAGCCTGTTTTTTTAGCCAAGCTTTGGCCTCTTCTTCGCCTTTATGGATGAAGCCGCAGCGAGTCTCTTGATTGCTGCGATACCACACCAGTGACCATGTTCAGATGTATTAGCAAACAGTGAAGCTGTTCAAATGCTCTTGCGGTCAACGGGAAGTCGGATTCTTCCAGCTTCTAGAGCAGAGCACTTGCTCACTAACAAGTGCAGCGAGGCGGTACAACCAGGTCGAACTCTTTCGCCAGGCTTCTAAGGGGTCACTCCCAATTAATCGAGGCACTTTCTCGATGCCTTCGAGATAGATCGAGAAATTTCTCGGCTGCAACCGGGAGGGCAGAATCGGAACCCCTGGCGACGTCTTTTGGTTTGCTCTCGGTTTTATCTCGATCGAAATGTCCCGCTTTTCGAGATCGATACTTAATTAATCGGTAATCTCGAAGGGGGTCCCGGTGTATATATGCCCGTGTTTCGTTGCCGTTAATTTGGCTGCTTCTTCGGCGATCAGAATTGTGCGAGTACCATATTGTCGGGCCGCACATCGTATAAGCATATCGTGGCCCAAAATAGAATCCCAATAATGGTTTTTTTTAAAAGGTGTTTTCCATGATATTCAACGTTCAATCGATATATTCATGTCCTGAGTTTCCTGAATCCAATTGAAACAACACGTTCAATTTATTTATGTAAATCATTAACCCTACCTGGCCTGGGGGGGGGGGGCGGAATGTGCCCCCCCCTAGTGAACTTTTCTCCGCTGCTCCGACACGACAAAAACGAGGAGGCTGAAACTTGGTGACTTTTAAGCTTATCTTATTGGGGTCATTTTGAGCCTATTTTCAATAAGCCCCGGGCAGAGGATCATGGGTAAATTCAAAGTGGCGGCCATGTGGTATCCGCGAAAGTCGTGTTTTTCAATCTTTTCGCTCCATTTTTTCACATTTTTCTTGCCTAAAAGGCCTTAAAAGTATTTTATTTATGCAAAGCTAATTATTCTCTGTTTTATTAGATTTTTTTCGAGAGAAAAATCTGAAAAATGAAAATTTCGAAAATCGACCTCAAAAAGGCCGAAAAATGGCTTCCGAGAAGATTACGTCATTGTGACGTCATCATGGCGGCCATCTTGGATTGTTTTACATTTCCCGGTAGAGCTTGAATCCAAGTTACTGTGTGGTAAGTTTCAGCGCTGTAGCCTTAGGGAGCGTGTCAAAAGTTTTGACGTGCAAACTAAAAGAATGCGTCAGAAAATGAACAGGTGAACGTTCTTTTTCTTCCAGCAAACGAACGTTCGACAGTCAGAAAATGAACACTACCCCGTCAGAAAAAATGAACGTCAGAAAAAGAACGTTCTTTTTTGAACGTTCAAATTAGTATGTATGATAGGTGTCAGAAATCGCTGAAGGGCTCACAATACGGCTATCGTGTGTCGACTCTTATTAGAATGAAAAAAAAAAAAAACAAAACGAAAACAGAACACTCGAAAAGGCAGCGCAACTGTATTTATATTGCACTAGCTTTCGTAGGTATATAACCCACTTCCTCTGAAGAAGTACTTGCCTTCTTTCAAAGCAACTATTGCAAAGATTTGACGTTTATCTACAGCAAATTTAATAAATGTATTTAATGTAATAAAAGTGGATCTTTCGTGCATATTCTGGGGAATTATTTACCGGGAACGAGCGACATATAGGAACTAACGCGCCGCGTGTATTATTTTTTGGGAGAAAACGAGATGAACTATATAATATTAAACTTCGACAGAGAAATATCACCATACTGATTTGATTTTATTAAAAGTCCGATGTGACCAAATATCGTAAAGAATGATACAATAATCGGGTGAACAAGTTGGTGAATTAAGCCCCTTAGAATGTTCGTAATTTGAAGAAATTTGATAGACAAATAAAGACTTCGTTGTGATATCAAACCACACATTATTATATTACGTATTTGTATGACATTTATATAACAAATTTGATACATGGCATTCGACGGATGTTGATCGCCATTGTTAACTTATTTGTCAACCGTATATGCTAAACCCCTAGGCGTCCCCCATCGTCCTGTCTGACCTGCTCTGTATATTGATCGTGCGTAACGCACGTGGGCCCCCCGTCTGCCCAGGAGGCCCAGAAAGGGTGAGAGCTCAAAGTCGGTTGCATACAGAAACCTGCCTTGCGATGTATACTATTATAAAATGCGTGAAGTCAAATCTACTTTCCCGCAGCGCGGCCTTCCTCTGTTATAGAATTTATTGTAACTTACCATGTGCTTTGCATTGTTTATATACATGTATTCAGTGCATTCTGTAAAACCTAGAGTGGTGTGTCCGATGTCTGCGATTTTGTTTAATAAACGGATGATATATGGAAGGACAAGGATAGAATTGTTTCTCTGTTAGGGGCCTACTTGTCCCGGTCACGGCTTCAGTGTTTTGTCGCCACCTATTATTATCTTAAATTATCTGAAATCGTTGAATGCTGTAAAATAGATAACTGTTAATTGATCTTTGTTTATATAAGAAAATACGTGTGTTGGCTTTTTTTGTTTCAAGTCAGTTTCGCTGTTCTATAATTCCGGGTAAATAATTCCCCAGAATATGTACGAAAGATCCACTTTTATCATATTAAATACATTTATTGAATTTGTTGTAGATAAACGTCAAATCTTTGCCATAATTGCTTTGAAAGAACGAAAGTACTTCGTCAGAGGAAGTGGGTTATATACCTACGAAAGCTAGTGCAAAATAAATACACCTGAGAAAATGAACATGCGAAAACGAACGTGCGAAAATGAATGTCGGAGTGCATTGAAAAATGAACGTTCATTTTAAAATGAACGTTCAAAAATGAACGTTCAAAAAAATGAACGTTCAAATATGAACGTTCGACTGTTCATTTCCTGACGCTGATGTGTAAAATGAACGGCCTGACGCATGCGGAAATGAACAGTCGAACGTTCAAATATGAACGCGTTCGCGTCAAAACTTTTGACACGCTCCCTTAGTGGTAGAGAAAATATATAGGGGGCACTTTCCGCCCCGCCCCCCTCCGGGCTGCGATACACCCCAAATCGCCCAGGCCAGATAGGGTTAATATATACTTCAATGTTCTTCTCTTCTCTCGATAGTTGATTGTATATCTGCATAGTATTCGGCACGAAATGAATGACGCATCGCCTAGATATGACCTGAATATTGATGAAATGTAAGTATGCGTTAAATATTTTGTTTCAAAATTATTTTGTAAGTGTTTGTAATTTGTTTTATAATTTTGTATCATTCAATGCAGAGATTCTAAGAACTACACTCTTGTAATATCGTTCAAATAGGGAGATTATGTCAACACAGTTCATTTCTGATATAAGCTTGCCTGAAAGAAGTTAGCGGAAATACTGATAATCGGAACTGGAGGTATTGATAATTCACATCACAGTCTGTCTGTGTAAAGCCGTCGGCTTGAACCAACATGGGTTAATTTCTTTGAAAGAAAAAAACTGCAAAAATACATTTGCCGGGCTTGATAATATACTCATGTTCCATTATTTATTGCTGCTTTCATGATTCCATAAGTTTTACCAAATAATTAAAGTATAATTACCGCCCAATTCAGGGTGCAATCACGATTTAGACCAACGTTCACATTTAGTTTACTCTCCACCATATCGCGTGTTATCTGTGCGAAAGGCTGCTAGGGAATGCTTAAACGCTTCGATCGAGTTTTATATTTATATTCTCCGGCTTTCAAAGAATTACCAGCCCCTCATGTGGTCTCCAAATTCACTGTGTATCTGAATTACAAGCGTCTAGTCCGTCATTCATAATCCAGCCGTCGTCCATTAGAGAATATCCGCGTCCATAATCCAAAGACCTATTCCATTTTCCATATAACAGTATTAGCATCAAATTCAAAAAGACAATCATAGAATACATAAACATAGGCTTGTTTCCTGCAAGAGAGAAGCGGTCAACAGTTTTTCAATGATGCCGGCAAGACATCATGATGTTCCAAAAATATCAAATCCGTATCGCTGATCAGTATTCTTAATCCATAATATTCGTTGTGAAGTCGTCATCTAAAGAATGATGTATCTCAGTCACGCTTTGATTGTGACTGTTCATATGAGTACCATGAGGATCTTGAAGTACATGGGTTCATACGGCCCCAAGCCCCGGGTTAAGCGGAATTAGACACAAGTTACGAAACGTAGTGCCATAGATCTTGCACGCTACATTCGTATTTTGCTATCAGCAAGCGATATGTATCGCCAAATTTGAGAAACTTTGAGTGGAGGCGCTTGGTGGAATAGCCCTGTTTTATAAGTTTCTGCAACAATGTTTTGTGACGTTGATTAAAATCATCACATTTAACACAGGATCTATCAAATGCTACTAAGCGAGATATGTATACGCCATATGCAGGTCCCACTGGAATATTACTGTCCAGAAAGGGATAGTTTACGATGTCCAAATTGTAATCATCTCTTTTGTCATAAAGTCGACGAGAGTACCTGGGAAATCTCTGACGAAACATGGTACCATAATTTTTGGTATGCTATCAAATAATTATTTCAATAATGATCTCTCTTTCTGATATACTTTCATATTCTAGACCTGCAAAATTTACTTCGATGCGCATTTCCTGGGCGTATCTTATCGTATCATTCAAATTCTAAAAACAGGTTCGAAATAAGTTACACTTAATAATAATGAACCAGCTAATACTATTTCCATTGGTGATATTTTTTTCTTCCAATACATATATAAAACGCATTGAGAAATTGCGCTGTCAGAGCAAGTATTCGACTACATACCTCTGGAAGAAATAACCAAATAATATTAATCATTAAATGATTCAAGTCGAGTAAATTCAAGGGGTATCGAGATGGTCCTATGCTTCGAGAGAAACCCGGGAGCAAGCCGGAACAACAATCGATAGAGATAAACAGGGACCCTTCGAGACGAGACCCTTCAGTTTTACTCGTTCATCGAGAAACCTGACCCCTAAGTTAGCGTTTTTAAACGCGTTCAACACAGGAAGTTTATCACGCCGTGCCATCGCACTGACGCCATGCATGACTGACCAAAGTTCTTCTGTATATCCCATTATATTATATCCAGCGGTCGATGTATCTCCCATAACTCTGTCTGTCTAATGGGAAACAGTTTGTCGTAGCGCCTAGAGCAGCTTGTAAGATGCATAGCCCACAAGGCCATGGTCGCCCACAATGAACGGCAACTCGCGATTCTGCTGGTCAGGAGAAGGAGTATAAAAGTTTGAAAGCTCT
Source organism: Hanleya hanleyi (assembly GCA_036873755.1). Lineage (NCBI taxonomy): Eukaryota > Metazoa > Mollusca > Polyplacophora > Lepidopleurida > Hanleyidae > Hanleya > Hanleya hanleyi. The sequence goes on from JAVTVY010018368.1 coordinate 57,020, forward strand.
GGCTCTAGTTCTGGAGGAGTTAAATCAGCTGCCCCAGTGGAATATAAGCTTCACTCGCGCATCGCAGAACTAACGTCCGAAAAAAATGATGTTAGCATGACCTTCAGCCCTCACATGTTCGTTGATATAGTCCTGGCGTTCGTGACGTTTTTTTTACCCATGTCGCTTGAGCCTGTTGTAGCTGCTCGGTGGCGAGGTCATGCCGCTTCCTCTCTTCTGCGTCATGCCTTCCAAGAGCACCAGACAAATAATTGTTTCCGGAGAATGATAGAGCGTTTACTAAGGCACATTCAGCAATCAGTATTACAGATGCCGTTGCATGCTAGCAGCCGTTGCATTTATAAATCTACTTCACAGTTGTCCCAAGAATGGTCCCTTGCGTAACGAGCATGTCCTGTGTAGCCAGTTCTAACGCAACGGTTATCGTAAGTTTGCTCCGTCTTCCAGATCCAAACATCCCAGGCTGGCGGGCTTTATTTTCGGCACCTTCTTTTCCAACATACTGTAACCGACGGTAATTCCTCCTAGGACTGCCCCGTGATACGCCAAATTCATCATTGCTTTACTATCCATCACTGCATATGAAATGGATCATTATGTCTAATATCACGCCCGCGGATTGTCGAGACCCCGGGGATTGTCGCAACGCGCGCGGCTGGGATTGTCGAGACTGCCGGAATCGCTGGAACGGTTGGAACAACAGCATTAGCTTTGTTTAGCTCGGAGCTGGCTCAACCCATTGCTTGCGTGCGTCGGTTGAAGTATAATACGACGGCTATGAGAGTTACCCCAGAATATAACCCTCATCAACTAGCCGAGACGCCGGGCGCACTGATCGGCCGCTGGAACTTTTGAGACGGCTGAGACTATCGGAACGACGGTTGTTACCTCAGTTGACACGTGATTCACAGGCTGTCCCAACAGAGCTGCGTTTGCATTTCTTCCGGGCCCCTGCACCCTTTTTCCACGTCGCAACCTTTTAGCCCTCTCCTGGCGCACTCGCGTGGACGCTGCTTGTTCCGTCGTCTCTATTCCTTGGACTTGTTATGTCGGAAATGTTTCTGCTGTCGCGCCGACCACGTCCATTGTCGTCTTTATTCATTTACCACTCATGTTCAAATTGTCAGTGCTTCGCTGCGGTCAGGGCTGCTGTGTTAGGAATTAAGTACATCCCATATCTATGGAACAGTTCCCAGCAGACCGTTCTAAGTCCATGCACGACGAAGGATCATTTTCCAGCTCTGCCTAAAGCCGTGCTACGTTTTCTTCCGGGATGGGAAGTAAGGCGCTAGCCGCGCGTGCATACATGCAAAGCGCAATGCTTCCCAGTGCCTTAGTCATGGTGGTTTCAAGACGAGATTCATAGCGCATTGCAATTTCAAAATCTCTTCATCGCTCTTTTTTTCAATTCCGCAAGAGTGATTTGACAGCCCCAGTATTTCTGGGCGGGGCGGGAACAGGGGCTGCGGTTCAGAATATGAGTATGGCGGGTCTCAAAGGGTCAATAAAAACAGGGGCTGGGGGATATGTGTATGGCGGGTCTCAGGGATCAATAAAAACGAGATGTGGGGATATGTGTATAGCGGGTCTCAGGGGTTAATATAATAGGGTGGGTCTCTGGGGACTATTTTCGGAACAACTGATGGGACTGTCCTGGGTTTTCGTAAAAAGAGAACCAGGGGCTGGGGGCTCGGGGGGCTCGTAGTGAAGTGCATTGCCCCCCCTCCTGTTGCTAACGCGATGAGGCTTCCGCTGTTTCAGTTACCTGTACTTGGCAACTGATTTTCATAGATAATGTGGTGGATTTGAATATACATTCCAAAGGTAGCGTTTTAAGTCACTTGAACTTGACAAATCCATGCGATGTTTGCAGTGCGATAAAAATTGAAGAAAACAAATCTCAACTGGAATCACATTGCACGCCGATTACAAATGGGATATCCTCCGATGTCTTCTTGTGGAAACTAAAATGAGTTGTGTAACTGCGAAACTCGGTGGTTCTAGGGAATCCGTTAGTCATCACGAACCGAACATGGATAGAGCGCTGCGACTCGGCACAGTCAACGCAGTGTATGGCCTGTTCTTCAATGTGAAGGACCTACGATTTGGTGCGCGTGGTGTAAAATGTGGAAATGTGCTCACCTCGGAGTAATAAGATAATTTCCCTTCTTGTTTAGTGAGATCATTGGCTGAGGTGAAGACAAACCCGACCCCGACGACGAACAGGACGTACACGGGAAGTGTCAATGGAGCGATGTCCGAAAACCTGCAAGGAAAAACTTTTTTTTCTGAAATATATCAAATACAAATGTACTGAAGTGTTGCATGCAATGATGAAAGCTTAATACCTATGTGGCGGATCTGTTGATTGCCCAGATGTGTGTGCCTTTATCTGACCCTGATTGATTTGAGGTGTACCTCAGTCGGGAGGAGAATACGGAGCTTAAGAATATCGGATTGTTTTCAAATTGAGTTCAAACATAATATATACAATGACACCGCTTTTCACATATATGAATATACTAACTTAACATTGCTTTATTCACCGCATCGTTATTATATGAACCAATTTCTAAATCTTCTCCATGTGTTTCATATTCATTGACTAAAATCTTATCGAATACATATTTTCGGATCTTAATAGCTTTCTTCTACATAATCTATAGAGTTTTGGAGTCGTCTTCTTGTTCAGAATAAGATTGATGTAACCTCTTTGCATCGATGGGATATATACAATTACTTAACCATTTCAACGTACTCGTCTTCATGATAACCTTGGCTTGAATATTGCGACTATTCTCGTTGATTTTCACACTCCAGGGTAATCAGAGACCATTCCAGACAGTATATTTAATGTGCTTAATAATACACTGGTCTGTCTCTGGTTTATAGGACGAATGCTTTCTCTGTAAGAACTGCCTGGAGAATATTTTCTTTTACGCCGTTCCATTCTCTACTCTGAAGGATCATCTTACTGGGTGAAGGAGACTAGACCAATCTGGTCTCAACGAAATTCAGAGGGCATGGATAGGATAGATCTGACTGATGATCTACGTGCAACGAGTATTGAAATAGCGAGTATTCTATCAATGTCCCCATCTCAACAAGTTTTAGGGCGGACAAACGTAGAACTTGATGACGACAAACTGTCAAGCATGCACAGTTTACATGTATGTGGACATTGTACATGTACATGGATAGTGTACATGTACACAGAAGTTGTTCATGGACAGAGACAATATATAGGACGAATATGGGCATCTGACTACATTTTTAAAACCATATAAACTAGATACTGAGATGTCTTTACACCATTCATTTACGATGAAAATCGCTGGACCTACTGGAAGCGGGACAACTCGAATGATATCTGAAACCAAGTCCGCAAGAATTATCTATAGCCCATATTCGAGGATATGATTCTGACAGCCTCGGTTTAGGTTGTGAAGTGCATGTCTATGAATCTAGGTGTGGACTGGTACTTCGATTCCTAAGATGACCTTTTACCATAGGCCAAACAGGACAAGAGGATTTTGGACTTATTCACCAAAGGATCCCGCCGCGATAACGTATCTGATATTTAAGAAGTACATGCGCTATTTCATTAGGGTAAGGCGTTCACAGATATTGTGTTATATTGTCAGAATGTCGTTCTTTCCAATTTCTTATCCTAGATACCTCGTCTACTTTATGAAAACGTTTGAAATGTCATCTCTTGCTCGGTCATCTATGTATCGATGATAACCCAAAATACTCATGAACATCAAAGATTGAAAATGATATATGCTCCAGGACGGTTCACTGACCAAACGTCGCAAACCAAAAGAGATTGAACAGGTTTATTGTTCAGTTGGAAGATGGAATATATACACGGACAAATCCACCCGGACTTGAAAGAAATGCAAATGATGAGCATTGTCAGCAGGGTCAGGAAGAGATATTTTCGCGAATTAGGGGTGCAATGTTAAGGCGTGGAAAAAAATAATCTTCAGAGTATGACAGTGAATACAGAAAAAAACATTCATCCTAGTGACAGATAAAGCTAATACGAAATCTACTGAATATAATGGATTTAACTTTATTCCCGTGATTAAAAGGGCTTTACGTCAAGCATATTTTCATCAAGTTATGAAATGGTGGATCCAACAAAATGATTATATTCATAGCAAAATTTTGAAAATAACGATAATTTGACTCCAAACGGTATTAACTATGAGGACTCTCTTTAAAATATTATTAAAATGTGGGAGAATGTATCTACACGAATGAAGATTATTCAGTAGAATATCACATGTGTATGAAATATGTGAATAATTTATTTTTGGTATATTATGTTCAAATGGTGACATGAAACTGGTTCAGCAATACATCATGTATTACACTAGGTCACGATTTGCAGTCTCTTCTCCACTTTTTTACTCCACTCCACTTTGATTTATAAAAAATCTACTTTCCAACCCCGCCCTCATGACCGCCATTTTAAATTTACCCTTAATCATTTGCTCGGAGGAATATGACAAGCACCAAATTCAATAGATCAATCATGGTATACCTTAATAATGGCAAGTTTTGTGCAAGATAGAAGCGTCGCTGTGACCCAAATAACACTATATATTTGAAAAAAAATTCACTCTGTGCTATAAGTCCGTATAATGTGACCAAACATCAGTATACCACACACTCATAGCAAACAAGTTTCCGTTTGAGTTGTGTATGATTCTTCCCCCATTGTCTTCTAGAAACTGTTCTGCAGGTGATATATCGATATCTAGTTCTAGACATCCAAACCTTGGCTGTATCATAACATCAAATAAAGGAAAATCACGTGGAACCTCAAGGGAGAGAGAGAGGAAGAATTAAAGTTTAACGTCGCGTTCAGCAATATTTCAGCTATATAGCGACGATTAAACAAAATTTTTAATATTCTAAAAATCAACAAATCGACAATCCAGCAAACACACCAGAAAAACATGTACATGCATTAAAACTTATTTAAAAAAAAGATTTCTCTCAAATAACCTGTAATTTGTCTTATTTTACCTGACTAAAAAGATCTTCTAAAGTAGATGCTTGATAAGAATCTCTTATAACCTTAAAATTTATACAGTAGATCAGAATATGTTTCACTGTGTAATCTTCGCAGCTTGAAATACACCTTGGCGCTGGTTCCTTCTTTTTAGAAAATGTTCGTGAACTAAGAGTCTCTAAAGCCACAAACACGACAGTTCTGTAAATTGAGAAAGCTACTCATTGCGCTCATAAATTATGTACATATCTGCAAATCAATTCTTTGGTGTATATTTTACCACTGGTCTTCCTTTGGGATCTATCAAATCGGGTCAAATATTGTGTGGGCTTATATTGATTCCAAGTTCGGTTCTTGTTTGAATTTTTTATTGGCACAATTTCACCCACATAAACTGCACAGTAAATTATGTGATATTGAATAATGATTTTTCAGCATCTCCATGCTGAAAAGGTACAAATTTTGAAAACTAAATGGAAACGACAGTTTATTAGTTACACTCCTGGGAGTGACGGTCGTTCGACTGTCACCTTAGATTTTCTCACGATGCCTTGACCGGTAAAGTCCTTTGGTGTTGATTTTCGACTTAATATCACCATTTGGCTAGTGACGAAAGTGACCATGCAATGGCAAACTTCAGTATTTTGTACCAGTTTATGGGCCTGCGTGGTGCTACCCGCCTTTGTCCAAAGCAGTCTTGAATCTGTCAGTATCTCAGTTATTTTCAAGACACCGATATCGTCTGAGTGCTAAAGATCAGAAGCAATTTTTCTCAAGTGAGCTAGTAGATGTTCATTTCTACCCAACTGATGCAATGTTACGGCAGGGTCGCGAGCATTGGCAGAATGAATGACTGGTATCCAAGGTCCGTATCGGCAACATACATTAAACGGATCCAGTCAAAGATGGCTGGATTTAATGAGGATATTTACATTTGCCTCTAATCGACTTGCTCTAGATATTGCTGCAATTATATGCTCAATCCTTCCGTTATTTTCTATTGCTTCGCCGTTGAAGGCATGTCAATTCAACTTGGCCCCAAGAAACATTTAGTTGATCAATTTGCATATAACACCACAATGACCAAATATCAATCTCATGTACAGTTATTGATTTGCGCCCGTCGAATTTATTTCAGCTTTGTGTATTGTTCTACTTGAGCTAACTATAATAAAGTATGTTGATTTTGATTGTTAGATACAATGTGATAATCACAAATGACTCCATGGGATGGTTCTGAATGACACCCAGAGAATACACTGGTCGCCGGATTCAATTATGTATGAAGCCATACTGTATGTCCATAATGCACATGTTTGCTTTTCACAATATTACGGCCTCAAGCATATACAACCGATTGCTTCGCGATGGATAACAAACACCGATATGGTACACCATGGTGTGATTGCAGATTATTATTCAGACAACATAAATGGGCAGTTCGGATGTAGGCTGATATTTGTACCGTAATTACGTGTTGTGTTACATGACGGAATACACTTCAGACCGGCTGAAAGGTTAGTGTTAGCGCACCAACGGCGCGCAAACGAAGTGCGCCAACACAAAGGTATAGCGCGCCAATGCCCATGATTATCGGCTGGCCATTGTTCTAACTCTGTTGAATGTAGTCCGTCGACATGATTGAACACAGGCCGCGCGCTATCAGCAGAAAATCAGTTGGGAGTCCACGTGGCGTTAATCGGCACGAAGCTAACTGTTTGCACAGAATGTCTTCCTGTAATTCATACCTATTAAATAACACCAGGTATGCGAATTTGTGTTACCGGCGAACACGTGGACCTCGATCAAGCGTATTTGCATTCCATCTAAAAATTTGTAAAAGGAAATAGATTTAAGATTTATAAACACTGCTTGCAAAATGGATTGTAATTTGTGCTTCGTCGGACACCTGCTTTCAAAGTTGACCCAGACTTGCGCGTCTCACGGAATAGCTTTTCTGGTATTAAAGAATAGGTATTTGTGTATTGGAAGTTTCATCTTACGGCCGCTTCTCATACAGATGCGCAAGTTCAAATCATTCGTTTTTATATATTCAAAAATTCTTGCAAATTGTGTTAATTTTGACCATTCAAGAGTAAATGCCCGGGATTTTACTACCGGATTATGCAGTGTATAAATATTTAATCAGTGGGACAAGAACCGATGAAACGAATTATGTAATACCCGTACCTTTTACTAGAAATCGGTTGATTGATTTGATTGAAGTCTGGTAATCCCTTTCTGAGGATTTGTCAGCAATAAAACAGAACTCACTCCTCTGTGAAATAGATCAACCCTCATGAAATCTGGCGTCTACACACAACCCAGCTATCCAGACGAACTTTGGTACAAGTGTTGGATGCTGTCTGAACATGCTTAATATAGCCCCGCGCGACCAGTTTGACCCCACGTGGCTTTTCGCGGGAAAATGAGAACACGTGTTTGAAATCTTGCAACATATTACTGTGCAGAAGTTATATTTTACTGAACCGACAGTATGATTTGGCAGGAAGAAGACCGACTGATGGGAAAATCTTTCACTTTAAGTTATAATCCATATTACTATGAAAACAGTACAGTCGACGGCAGTTCAATACGATTTCACTTGAGTACATGTACGTATATCATCGCAGGTTATTCATGCACAAATACATGAATGTACACGTTTAAAGTCTGAAGTCCCTCCCTCCGTCCCCAACATCAAGGCCTACATTTCATATGTGTTAATGTATACTTCCTGTCGAACAGTATAACGGATGTTATATTGTCAGCAAGAAAACAACACTGTAAAGATTAATCATTTCGTTAAGTTTGGCGTAAACAAGTGGAGAATATAAACATAACAGTGCATTCTCTCTCTGACGGGGTAAAGCGATATCCCGCTTTCGTCCAACAAAATGCGCGTCTACGTCTGGTTTGAAAAGAAATGAAATGGCATTAACTTATTGTTTAGGTAGAACTCTCTGTTATTGTTTCGTTTTTGTTATTTAGCTGGAACGATGGATGTGTGGGCCATAAATACTTGTTAATTCTTATTTCCTCATCGGAAGTAATATATTATTTCGTGTGCAACCTTTAACAGTCGGGCGGTAACGAATAAAGAGCATATACAATTGGAGTATTTGTCATTCTCTGTAAGGGGCTAATTGATCTTTTGAGTTTCTGTGTTTATTTTGGTTAGGCGGCTGTAACAAGACAAGCCAAAGAGACAACAAGTCTGACCGAGCACTGCATGTTGCCCCGATTATGATCTCGACTCGCCGTGTGTCTGAATTTATACGAAGCTGTATTCATTTGAAATGTTACGTTCACCCGTTTTACTGGCCGTTCTGAAAGAGGAGGCGGCCTTCGCAATTTGCACACACTAACGTTTTATGAATTCTGATAATATATTTAGGCATACTTTAAGCTATCTTTGGCGAAACTTTTTGTTAATGAAGATTATTCGTAGTCTCAACCGAATGTTCACAAGACGGCCGAGTTTCCTTGGAGCGCAAACAAAAAATGATAGATAAACATTTACAGCATTCTTATTGAAGAAGTCAAATCTTCTATATATTTTTTAATTACTTAGCCATTAATTTAAACTGTAGAATAGATTGTGTTCTTGCCGTACACCGCCAGACGAGAACTCTTTGAAAACAATTCAGTTTTAAGCCGTGACGGTTGTTAGCGCGCTATCCGGCAAGTGCGCCAACGTGGAGCCTTTGTTTACCGCCGACATGCTTACAATGGTTTGACCGGACTATATTCTACCGGCGCGTGGCGGCAAGGGTCACATCATGGGGGGTGTAATAAGTCTTGGTGATTAGGCCAGCACGTTGGCGCGCTAACAGTGCGTAAACGCTGTTCATCGTTGTACGTCTGACAACCCACACATTGTAAATGTATTGGGCAAGTTTGCTTGGGAAAATCTCCCCACATCTGACTGAGAGAATACCTGTAACTGTCCTATATTAGTGTGGGTTATTATTTTAATTGTATTTCGTCTTGTTTATTCTCTGTCTGTATATAGATTAGCGTGCCCTTAAGGCCTATAATTTAGCATTGTACATGTATAGCCATGTATGTTTATGTTTGTATTGCCTTTAGCCCTCGTGGCATATTAAGTGTGCAAATAAATCTATCTATATCCGAGTTCCATGGGCCATGCAAAATAAAGGAGTTCTGTTGGTGGTGGAAAATGTATTTAAAAACATGGTTATGAATCGCGCGCGACGTTGAATAGTCTAATCTCCAGAAGACGATTTTCAACAATTACTACTTAATTTGAAAATTTTGCTTAATCGAACAGATGAAGTCGTATTATCAATCAGATTTTATTTTGACATCAATTTTTTCCTCTTACAGTGTAATCCAATTGTGCGTCACTGACAGACTTCCAAAAAAGTTTGAGATCGCAAACACCATTTCCTAAACCTCTCATTTGGTCATTCTGTTCATCCACAACACTTGAAGCTTGCTGTTGTAACATCGCAGCAAATATATACAAGATTTACACCACATACACCATGATCTATAATACAGATTCATACCTTAATAGATAACTTTTCAACACCTAATTTACTGGGGGGAAAATATGTGTACTTATGGTACATGGGTCATAACGTATTCAAAGGTTTTGTGTATACCGAATAATTTCGTCATTTTGCAGCATAACTTTTAACATATTTCAATCTTTTATCCACCCCAAAAACACAATCAATCAGAATACTGTTTTGAATGTATTTTTCTCCAAAGCCCAAAGATATAATGTGCTTATATACATAACGATATGTTCAACTCTTGTTCCTACTTTTTGTACCTACTCAACATCGACTGCTGAACACACATTCCGAACTATATAATGTTGTTTTTGAGATGTCACGTTGTATTTGGTAAGACTTCAAATATATCCTGCAATATGAGGAACACAGCTTGGTTTGGATTTTTCTCTCCTTTTCGAATTCGAGAGACTAGCCCCTATAGGCAATTGTGCGGACTGTTGAGACATATGATGACACACACTTAGGAAGACTACTTCTGAAAATTATCATACTTAATTCTACGGATGCGAAAGGAAATAATTCACCGTGAAACAATATCTCTTTTTATATTTTCTCTTTGGGAAAATATGTCTTATATGACTTGTAAATCAGGAAAAAATGTCTTATATTGGTTAAAAGATAGAAACCGGACATTCGGTCCTACCGGACATTATTTTGCTTAAAATCGGCAACAGATGGCAAACAAAGACATTTCAAACGAATAGATCTTAATGTGTCTCACTGACAACCTGAAATGATTCTAAATTGAACCAATTCGGCTCTTCAGTAACAATTTCAGCTCTCTAGATTTAGAACGAACCACATTTTCCGGATTATAGAATGTTTTCAGAAGACAATATAATAGCTACCAATATCGATCCACCATCGTCAATACCGAAAAGAGGGAATTTCAAAATTATGGAAAATGTAAAAGACATGACACAAGAAAGATGAGATACACCATCCTGTCAGCTATTAACAAGTCATTCTTGTTTCATGGAAACTTATCCATTACCTCATGGCTTTTAAACGTCTTAGTTAATAAACTAGCCTCAAATAACAAAATATTTATATACTTACAATGACATATTGCAAAGGTCCACCGGCAAAGTCGTTCGGTTCAGTTTCGTTCAGTTAGTTAACAGTTGAATCAGCACCATGTATTCGTCCCGTACAGCCAACACAACCTGACTCTCGCACTGGCTCCTGAGTGAAACAGATGAAATACTCATAAATCGCTTTACAATTACGGTGATGTTTTAACTTTACTTTACTTTGGGTGACATTGTAGTAGTTACCAAGAAAGGGACCTTGCTTATTACGACGTCAGTTGACTGAATTGAAACAATTTTGAAGACAATAATATCAATTTCATGAGGATGGTATAATTTCTAGTGGCTGGAGAACATCCTATTTATTTCTTAAGCTCCTTTGCAAGATCAACGCCGTCACGACTATTGACCTGATCTAATTATATCCCAATAATCACCACCAACGTACCAATTTCAGTAGATACATTTATCAAGTTTACCTCGACGCAAAACAACGTTGGCAATATTTATTAAAAAAATGAGAGGCATTTATAGGAAAAACTTAAATCTTAAGGCCGTATACTCAAATTTAGCCTTGCATGTGCTGTCGAAATGGCTGACTTAAACATGTTGGGACGACTCTCGGGACCCTGGTCTAGCTTTACTAATTAATATATTATATACTCTGGGAGATTATACTGAAAGTTCAGTTACTTGCTCTTCGTCTAATGGTATGTCCTCCGCCAGATGGGCATGATATCACTATATATTATTAACTGTTTTCTTATATTGTGCAGCTAAAATTCCCCAAAATTCATATTCGTTCAGGTTTCTCCGAACTATAGACAATTGGTGGTTGAAATGGATTTATGTTTGTACAATTTTACAGCAACAGATTTTAATTACATCTAATCTAATGTTATGTTCTGACGCACTCGTGGTAAGCCTTCAAGCGGCAAGCATAGGCAACTGTTTAACTGGGGTTACCAATTCTGATCAACATTGAATTTTTTTTTTTACCGAAATTTAAAATACTATAGAAATATAACGTAACACGCAGGCATGCCATTCATGGACTCTTAATCACGTGCCACAACGGCAAATATTTTGCCAACATAGGATTTGGAAGACGCACCCTAAAAACGTGATGAAATCTCATCACCTTTTTAGGGTGATGACAGATGAGTGGTCAGACAAGATTATCACCTTTATTATAAACAGCTATATCCAGATAAATATTGGTTTCCTAAAACATATTTACCTCTACAAAATTTTTATAATATATCGCTTTCATTATACTGTAAATTGATATAATTTGTAATTTTTACTCATATTAAAATGAATTGGAGCATGGCTCGACAGACGAAATACAGGTACATGTAGGTATAAACAGGTTTTTTCCATTCACTTACATTACTAATGGAAAATTTATTTACCCCTTACCAGAAAGATGAAGATTGACTTGAAAGGTCTATGTAATTATATCTGTTAATACATGAGGAGAAATGACGTCAGAACACTTTTGAAAGTTAGCGAAACTTGGTGGAGACACGGTTGACTGCACATCTATACCGTTGTCTCTGATTGGGCCGAAGCTAATAGGCTGAGCGGCGACCGCTGGCAGACACATCGAACATGCCAGTAAATTCTGACTGGATTTCCTCGGTATGTTATTTATACATATATTATGTAAGGCCATCTAATTTACAGAATTTTGAACACTTTTTAACTTAATTCAGAAAGTGTTTCCAGAATTTCCGGCTGCAACTCGTGACAAAATACAATTTTTACAAAATACATGAGAACACCTTGAACTTTGAATATTACTGAATTAGGTCTCTGATAAAAAACCCAACAAATTATCACACATAAGGGAAGTGGGAAGAGGAGCCGACATACTGACTGCGTCACATGACTTCACAGAATAGTCTTCTGGGTAAAACCCCAGCCTCTGTCATATTGTATCCTGATGTCGATATAAGGCGATATATTCCGCATTTGAATTCTATTCCAACAATGATTTATTCAATGTAATAATATCGTGTAAAGTACAACGCGTTATCTGTGCTGTAGCTGAGTACCGTATACTAAAACTGGCTTCCAACGTTTTTAGCCTAAACTAACTATAACCTGGGTATATTCGTCTCAGCTATAACAAATATAATATTATATGATCACCTCTGTCACGCAATATATACCTACTAGTATAGTCTCATGAGTGTGTTTTCAGTTTCATTGTATTTTTATTGTTATTTTATGTTGCCATTAACCAGTGTGGCACATTTGTATAATTAAGTTGAACTCTGAACGCTGTCAATGGCTCCATGGTGTGTGGTTATAGAGGGCGCCGTCATTCGATTCATTTGAAAACATCGCCGCCTACACAGTGACAGAGAAAACCTCTACTAAATCAGCAGATTAATAGTCCAACCAAATTGAGATTTGACCCACCACAAATTGCAACAGAATTGTTTTTGCTACAGTGCATTTCCGCAAGGTATTTAGAATAACATACTAAAAGTCTACAAACAGATATGCATGGGAAATATGTTAAATTTCAAGTTGAAATTTGAAGTATTTGTCGCGAAATTTCAGTGTTTACCTGTCTCTTGCTCATATGAAAACATTGTACTTGGTACTAAGAGTGAATGAAATGGGTCATTACTTACACTCACTACATTCGTTGTCATATCAAGGTTATACACAGCCTAAAAGAATACCCTTGCGCGAAAATATTAATGGAGAAATTCAAAATGGCGGATGTATGGGGTCATTCTAAATCTGAACTCTTTACCATTTTCATGACAGTCCAGGCAATCTATCTGTTTGTTTTTTTTAGCTGGACTCGAAACAAATTGCAACAGAACTTTTTTCACTGGTATGCATTTCTAATAGGCCCCCAGAACAACATACTAAAAGTCTACCAAAAGATGGAGATGGTTGAGATACGACTTTTTTTTGAAAACAAAGATGCGCCATTTTATAATACATAAAAGGTCATTATGTCTCATATAAGCAAAGTAGAATATGTTTTTTTTTCCGTGAATAAGGAAAGTTTATCATCCAGAAATCCAATTAAAACATGATCCAGGGTACAATATGCCATGGTGGTGAAAACATTTGTGTTCCCGGTGGATTTGCTCATAAGCGTGGATAGCAAACTGATAGCTCAGCATCAGGCCATATGAATTATACATGGTAATATTCAGTCAGTTACCATTTTTGCCATTAGCATAATCATCTGAAAGAGGAATTCTCTCCCACAATAAATGAAATGACAAGCTGTGATATATTTTCCTTAAATCGATAACTGTCACAGACACTATTTCCACAAACCCACTCATGAAGATATCTCTCTATTATCACAACATGTGCCTTGTTGGAAAATACAACTCTGCAAACCAGTAATGATCTACAACAATTGTGTGTCAGATATATGTTTCGACGATTATCAAACAAATAATAATCTAGATTATAGGCGGACTTGACGTTCTACCATGACGTTCTACCATGCCATTTATCATGTTTCATTTTACATTTTCAACCATATAGGCCATGCTCCGTCAGATGCATCTTCTCCAGCTGCAATCTTTCTTGTAGTTGCTCCAGATAACCTAAAAGACTGCCAATGGAACTGGTGGCAGTTCAGTTTTCACAGAGAGAAGCTGTCCACCCTCATTCTTGTGGCTGCAGTGGGTGGTCTTCCCCTTTCCACTCTAAACACGCGAACCTTGATACTTTGGTGATGCTGGATATTGTGGAGTGTTTTGTACCTGCACATATATAGTTTTTTTTGTCACAGAAACGCTTGTATCTCAAGGAACCAATTGCTTCGTCAGGGCTACCATTGTATAAAACACACAAACACCTGCAATAGATAACCTCCACCGGGACTCCCAGTGGCCTGGTTGAACACTTCAGCTTGTTGGCGAAATAGCTCATTGAGCGTTGTTTTCTTTACGGCCGCACATTTGCCAGTGTCATATGGTCAGTATACTGTGTCACAGCCCTGAATGGCAAACAGCATAATTGTGCAGACTTACATTCCCAGCACAGCTTTTGTCTGCTTGCCATTCCAAACTATCCGTTTCGTTGCATTCTCTTTTGACTCTGACTGAAAGTAGATGTCATTGTCATCCATGTCTGCATGAAAACAGAGTAGAACTAACAGGTCAATATCATAGTTTTGATGCTTTCAGTCGATTAAACGGCTGCTTTTACAATAAAAACATCTGCATATGATACATCCCGCCCTTTCCAACTGGTGACTCATAAGAGTAATGAACTGCTGCTTGTTGACGTTGTTTGCTAGGAATTCGTCTTTCTTTGATGACTGAATGACCATGCCACTGGCGGTGCCGGAGAGCTTGGAATGTCAAGAAGACAAAGGCTGTGCTGGGAATGCAAGTCTCTACAAATATGTTGTTTGTGCATGCCATTCTGGGCTGTGACACTGTATTCAGACCATATAGCATTGACAAAGGTGCTGCCTTGAAGAAGATAACTGTCACCGAGATATTTCGCCAACAAACTGAAGTGTTCATCCAGGTCGTGGGAGCCCCGACGAAGGTCATTTATTGCAGCAGCATGGAAAACGCTTATGTGTTTATACAATAGTAACCCAGGCGAAGGAACTGACTTGAGGGGAAGACCAACCATTGCAGCCACAACAATGGGGGTGGACAATTCAATCGGCTTCTCCCTGCGAAAACTGATCTGCCACCAGCTTCATTGCGCTACTTGAGCTTATCAGCTGAAACTGCAAGAAGGATTGCAGCTGAATCAGATGCGCCTGTAAGGATCATGGCCTGGATTGTTCAAGTGTGTGTGGAGAATGCAAAGGACTGAGCTGTGCAAACTCATCAAACCCAGACCTTTGAAAACGACATCGGCAAAGACTGTTATTGGGATTGATAGTGCTGTGAAATATTCCTCAACTTATGGCAGTGTTCATGAGGAATAATAATAAAAAAACATCAACTATATGTACGAGAAGTCACTTCCCGTAATAAGATGTTACCATGAACCAGAATGTAAAATGAAACATGATAAGTTATGCCGTCAAGTTTGCCTATAAATTCAAAGTATTATTTGTTTAATAATTAAATGATATATTAGGATCTGCATAATTATTCGTCTTTCATCAACAACATTTGTCTTACAAACAATTGCGATGGATCATAAATGATAGGCAGATTGTCGTTGAATCTAATTTCTCTCTCTCTCCTGATTGGCAGGGCTGAATTTTTTTCAACAAGGTACAAACACTATTAAATGTGGGACCTGACGCTTGCTACGTGTTTGTGATAATAAATTTATATCTTTATAAGTTGATGGAACTATTTTGTCTGTGATTGTCGTAGGTTGAAAGAAAATATATCACAGCTTGTCAGTTCCCTGTCGGATAATAATGCTAATGGCAATAATGTCAACTGGCAGGACATTACCATGTATGATTATATACCCTGTAGCTGAACTATCGTTTTGTTATCTACATTTATGAGCAAATTCATTGGGAATACAAATGTTTTCACCACCCTGGAATAATGTATCCTAGATCATCAAGTATTGATTGGGTTTCTGGATGATGAACTGTCCTTATTCAGAGACAATCCAATATTTTCTACCTTGATTATATGAGGCATGATGGGGTATCTTTGTTTTAGAAAAAGTCGTATCTCCACTAAATAGATTTTGGTAGACTTTTAGTATGTTGTTCTGGGGACCTATTAGAAATGCATATCAGCGAAAAAAAAACTGCTGTTGCAATTTGCTATGGGTCAAACCGCAGTTTACCTGGACATTCAGTTTTGTTATAGTATTGGGAATTGACCGGGTTTCGAAATAACAGTTGAATGACCAGATAGTTCTATACTATTTAACTAATCCATATCTTCCAACATATGATGATCTATTAAAACTATAATCAGAAATTGAATGGCTCATGTACATTGCCTGTAATCGAGTGTATTGTAATTACAGTTGATAAACTTTCAAATGGAACATTTTCAGTCAGATGACACGTCCGCCATTTTGAATTTAACCAAATAGCAATTGTCATTATACATTGTGAAAGGGCTGAAAATATGCATAATACGATCAGCTACGTGTCCTGAAAGTTTGAAGTCCAAGTCGCTCCCCGTTTGGTGGTCACGGAAAACTAGGGTAGGAAAGAAGGTTGAATTCCTAAATTTCATATCGACGAAAAAGTGGTGTATGTTCAAGTTGAATTTTAATATATTTCCCATGAATACTTGATTGTAGACTTTTAGTATGTTATTCTGGGGATCTTTCTGAAATGCATAGCAGTGAAATAAATTCTGTTGCAATTTGTCGTGGGTTAACCCCAAAATATGCGCTAGATTTACTGGATTATATTAGCTGGTGCTTAGAAGACATAATTCTACTATAGGTAAGTGATTTATCCATAAATAAATCAACTTTGCGCGGATGTATCACCGCTCAGTATAAACCAAAATGGATAAAACGAAGTTCGTGTTGGAAACTGGGGTCACACTGACCCTACAGCGATGATTTATGCGAGTCTCCGTTCAGTTTCGAGCATGAAATAATAGGACTGGATATACTTTTCATACATGAAACTCGAAGTTACGTTCAATCGAATTATGTCAGCAAAATAAATATATTTGATGTTTTCCCCCTGAATCAATATAGACATTAGACAATATATTTACCAGGTCAGTGAAAAGGTCTAACTGGGATAAAATATTCTACTTTTGATATTTTTTTTAAAAACTTCCATTTTTCAAGCTAGCATATTTTGCTTGTTATGCTGTTCATAGAAAGACATACAACAGTGGCGAGTGATGGAAAGTATACTGCAGCAACAACACGAAAAAATAATGCACATAATTTGAACATCAGAGAGAATAATTTCGTCGAGAAAAAGTCAGCAAAATTATATAGTCGCATTGGCAGTTTTGTGAAGTAAATTCTGTCTTGTTTTTGTAGTTTAGATGCCGAAATTCGCCATTGCCGTTTAGTATGAAAATCGGTCAAAATATCTCAATTAGGATATATTTCAATATTCAAACTTGGATTCAATATCCCAAGTGGGATATAAATCCCAGTTCGTCCTTTGCTCTGACCTGTTCATAGCCATGTTAATTTTACAGGTTTTAGGTTTAAAGATATTTAAAGTCTTCATTGAAGATAGAATATTTGTTCACTTGGAAAACAAGTGGTCTTTCAATCAAGGTTGGTAAATGTACACTGTGCGGCGACTTGTGCCCCCTATACAGATAAATTGCCATGAATAAAAATGTAAAAATTTAAATGTATCCTCCAGTAATTACCGGAGAACAGCTAGATCACAAAATATACTGTACTAACTTTTAAGAACTTTTCGACATACAGAATCAATTTATTAAATAAAATTGGCACCAGGCGCTGTAGCATTGAATTTTTACCTCAGTTGTGCGTATCATTCAAAGTTGATGGAACAGTTGAATGGTTATTGTCTGTTGTTGTTCAGCGAGAGTACTCTGAGGGTTTTCTCATTTTGGATACCCTCACAGTAACAAGGTATCATTAAGGTATCAAGAAGGTCTCAATAAGGTACAGGCCATAGGTCTGACATAGGTACAGGACAGGTACAGTTAAGGCATATACCTTATCTGTACCTCCAAATTTATCATTTGATCCAACATGGACAAGGTACAGGTAAGGTACGTTCCAAAAATGCTAATGATGCCTTAACTGTACCTCGCTTGAATAAGGTATCAGCAAGACACAGCAACAAGGTATCACTAAGGTACTGTTAAGGTATAGTGTGCATGTAGGTACATGAGGATAAAACCAGTTCAAGTGCAAGGCGCAAGTAAGGTACATCCAGAGGTACCATCAAGGTATACATGGTATAGGGTCTTACGCAAGGTACCAGGAAGGTATATATATATGGTCAGCCATTTTATAGCTGGAGGTATCATTAAGGTACAGCTGAAGGTACCGGTAAGGTATACACTAGATACGGTCAATCCAATCCAAAAGATAGCAGTACATAAAAGATGGCACACCATAAAGATAGTGCCATGGCACTGTAGCTCATCTGGCTGTAACTGGAGAAAGTAGCTGTAAGAAATTTTTACTAAAGAACTGCAGTAGATGAGTTTCTAACTTGTGTTGATAGCAGTACATATACGATAGCACACCATAAAAATCAACAAATCCGATTTCAGAAGAATATTTTAGTGTATTTTTTACACAAAACAGTAATTCTTCCATACATAAAATAGTACTATGAATCATATTTACAGCAACATTCTTTCATCCGGCTCACTTGTTTACAATATGGTTTGACTGTTCTTTCTTATTCACTGTCCTTTCTTGTTGTATCCAGACATGCTATTGATTGTTCTCATGTCGACATGGTAGAAAGCAAGTGAATCAAGGGGAGAGTGTGTGAATTGAAGTCGCTTTCAAAAATCTATCAGTCATATACATGTAACAATGTTTGTATCCTATTCCATTTACACCAGGAAACACAAATGAACTAAGCGCTGATCACCACAGTCCTCTGTTTCGGCTCTTTAATCCTGTGACTTTGGCACCCATTGCCGGTTGATCACAGGGGCTGTACTTGTTGAATGTGTTGTACAGAAAGCTGAAATGAATAAATAAACATCATTAGAAGGCTGAATACTTTTGCAGCCTGTCCCATGGCAAGTGACTGTGTGATTTCAATGCCCATTGTATTAATAATGAAGATATTTTCTACAATAGTTAATCTCTAAATAACTATTATCACAATATATTAATTCCTGAATATCTTCTATCTAAATAGAATGATGTAAATGCACTATGATATTTCACGAACATAGCTTCTTACATGGCAGTGTGACTAACGTCACAGGAAGTACGAAGTAGGGTTTGATATGATTTAAGAGTGCACTCGAGAGATGACTTGGGGCCCTATGTGCTACCGTGAGAGAATATAGCAGTCTCTAATTGACAGTGGGTACTATTAACTTTCCCAGATGTCACTGCTGATGAGTCATTATCGTGGGAAGTATTATCGCCCTCAGTTCCTATTACCATGGACACTTATCAGTCCAGCAGTGCAGCATAAGGTCACCCATCCAAGTCTTGACCGGGCTCAAAATCGCTTAACTTCGGTGATTTTATGAGAACCGGTGTGTCCAGCAAAAGCAACGCATGACATGTCTCTCCCTAATGCACCTACCTACCAAACAGATCAGTAGCTTGAAAAGTGTGGGATATATAGTCCGGACACGAGAGAAACTACCTTTACAATGGCCGAGATAAAGAGGGTGTGTCTGGTTGCCATGGAAACGGCCCACATCAGCAAAAGCAATGCATGACATGTCTCTCCCTAATGCACCTACCTACCAAACAGATCAGTATCTTGAAAAGTGTGGGATATATAGTCCGGACACGAGAGAAACTACCTTTACAATGGCTGAGATAAAGAGGGTGTGTCTGGTTGCCATGGAAATGGCCCACATCAGCAAAAGCAACGCATGACATGTCTCTCCCTAATGCACCTACCTACCAAACTTCAGATCAGTAGCTTGAAAAGTGTGCGATATATAGTCCGGACACTAGAGAAACTACCTTTACAATGGCTGAGATAAAGAGGGTGTGTCTGGTTGCCATGGAAACGGCCCACATGAGTTAAGGCAACGTATGACACGTCATCTCCCCATAATGCACCTGTGACCTACCAACATGACCAAACGCCGGGTCTGTAGTTTGAAAAGTGCGCGATATTCAGCCCGGACACGAAATGGACGGATGGACGGACAAACAGTGCCATCCCATAACACGTCCGCTTTTTCAAGCGGGTGTATAAAAATAATTATAAAAAAAAAATCATCAGAATTCGGTCAGCTCAGAACTTGCTGGTAACAATGCCCTAATGCACGTTCATGCCAAAAATCAAGGTTCGAATGTGAACGGTTCTCCCTCTTTAGCCGACGAAAGGATTCGGATGGACTGACTCACTCATTCACTCATTACCGGACAATTTTAAAATGGTAGCCTACTTCGTAGAAAAATCTAATGTACCTGACATTTAACCGGTGCCCTGAAACTTAGTATGGGAGCTCTGATAGTGATTTTGCTCACCCTTTATTGCTCCGATGATGTCACCGTTCAGCGCCAGCAGTTTCCCACTAGCTAGGTGTTCAAGTGAGAAGAGCGTGTTCATCAAATATCTCGCCGCTGGTCTTCCATCACCCTGAGCAAAGGTGTTCGTCTCTGTTGGCTGTTTCAGTCTTCTAGAAGGTGCATTCACATGGTGACTTGTTCATTGCCTGGTGATACTGGTCCTGGTATACGAACACACCACTTCCAGGTGACAGCTCAACCATCTGAAACAGAGTATAAACATTTCAAAGAAAGAATGGTAAAAAGTACACCTCCATAAAACATGTACCAATGTACAAAATCACAGGATACAGGCCTTGCTGATTTATTAATTAATTTGCTAACAATGGACACATATACTCTCGGATATCACGTCACCTTATGATAAACATTAGTATAGTGTACTCATTGATTTATCAGCATCATCAGCCCCTAATTCCACCAGTACTAATTATTTTTCCTTGGCGAAGCCCAGAGTTGTTTCCCTTGAATTTGTCACCTAGATGAGTTTGCATGTTCAATAAAGGCGGTCATATTTTCTTGTTTTGGGGTTTGAGGCATCAACTAAACTACATACAACCAAACCACATATCATCCATGGCCGAGAATGAAATACCTATTATTAAGCTGTTCTAAATTAATATTCTGTTCTAACTGTGAATATCACAATCAGAATGACTCAGTTGCACATTATTGAGAGAACAAAGGAGAGCCCTGGCCCCGTCTCTTCACCGATCTGTGACTTCACTTGAGCAGCTACTGGGTTATATAATTTCACTTTTCCCTATCCTTTGACCCTGGAGAGTAATTTTGACTCGTGACAACTGGCATAATTTGTGAATATTACAATCAGAATCACCCAGTTGCACATTATTGAGAGAACAAAGGAGAGCCCATATGTTCACTGATCTGTGACTTCAGTTGAGCAGCTATAATTTCACTTTTCCCTATCTTTTAACCCTGGAGAGTAATTTGAACTCCTGATAACTGGCATAATTTTATACATATGAACTATATTTTTCCAATATTCAAGCATAATGACATTTTTTTAATACTGGGAAAATATAGTAGTACATGTATAAAATTATGCCAGCTATCACCAGTTCAAAATAGTCATGGTTTAACAGATAGGCGAAAGTGAAATTATACAACTCAGTAGCTGATCAACTGTTCTCTCAATGATGTGCAACTCAGACGTTGGATTATGGACGCTGGTATTCTTTAATGGACGACGGCTGAATTATGAATGACGGACGGACGCTTGTAATTGGGCAGAAATTCCAGCAGCATGACAAACCTAGTGTGTCAGCCAGGATATAAAATCTACCTGTCAAAGTATCTCATTTTGCTAGATTTGGACAGTCTACTAAATTTCCTTTCTTCATATCCATCCCATGTTAAATTTTCAAATTCTTGTCTATCCAACTTTGAAATTGTCTGTCCATTGGGATATATCTCTGGCTAAATCCTGTTAATGAGAAAAGACAAATACTTACACTATACTGCTGTGCCATTGACAGAGGTAAGATCCCAGGTTTGGGTTTTGAATATCCTTCTGCCTCTGTTACTTGTACTACATGTAAGTCAGAATCTGCAAGATGAATATCAAAAGGCAATTAATGAATTATTATAAAACTTGTCGATCAACATCGATAAAACATATATTACTGTATCCTATCAGTTGACATCAAAACTGAGGAATCACCTACTTAACTTGCTCAAAAATCAAATCAGGATAGTAGAAATAATTATAGACAGGACACATGCGCCTCCATTTTTTCCGAGATATGGAAATGCCAGCAGTTAACAGACCAGGCTGTTAAGGAAACTTGGGGTTATCGGACAATATGCACGAAAAGGACGAATAGCTGATCACACTATTCAACATTTTAAATGGATTCATAACCACTTCAAATTTCATTCCTGGTGATATTCAAAAATGGATTACAGAGACATCACACGCCCTCAAATCAAGAGCTTTGGGGGGTGTGGATGGTGGTATTACAGTGCAGTATCGAAATATGGGGTCTCTATACATGTATATAACCCCATGCTTTATATAAAAATACACAAATTCATAAAGTTAGACCGCGGTTCGCAGTTCATTAGTCGAGGAAACCAGCAATTATTTCCTCAGATATGGAAATCTGTATTTTTTTTTATTAGAGTACTTTGAACTCCAAACTCTGTATAGCAAGAG
>JAVTVY010018369.1:0-70806 GCA_036873755.1 Hanleya hanleyi
ATAGACCAGTTCGGTCTGGGATTACTGCTGGATAGTTGATTTCCGTTTGGGATTACATCTGGATAGGTCAGTCCTGTATGGCA
Organism: Hanleya hanleyi; assembly: GCA_036873755.1. Lineage (NCBI taxonomy): Eukaryota > Metazoa > Mollusca > Polyplacophora > Lepidopleurida > Hanleyidae > Hanleya > Hanleya hanleyi. The sequence continues at coordinate 84 of JAVTVY010018369.1, forward strand.
TTACTGCTGGATAGGCTAATGCCATTTGGGATTACTGCTGGATAGGTCAGTCCCGTGTGGGATTACTGCGGGAGAGCTGTGACCTAGGAAAACATGAAACATGTCCACCAAGTTTTATAATCATCCCACGAAAGGTTCAACAAACTTTCCATGTCCAGATCTACCTGTAAATTTTTGCCCAACAAAAACCTTATCAATGGAAAGATACAAAGTCTAAGCTGCAATAATTAGGAAAAAATTTCATATTTAATGTCATATTTCTTAAATAGCACATGCACATCTTTGAATCACATTGAACTTGGGTAGCAAGTGTCAAACTCATCCAATGAAAGCTGACAGCTTCAGAAAACTTTCCGTGTACATGTATATACATGTGCATTATTATTGGCAGATTAAGACAAAACCCTCAAAATTTGAACAAAAATTCATATTTCATCTCCTAAATATCACAGGTACATCTTTTAATCATAAGAAACATGTGTACCAAGTTTCATAATCATTCAATGACAGCTGACAACTGCAGCAAACTGTGGTGTACAGATGTACATGTGCACTTCAGCTAAACGCAAAACTCAATCAGTTGCTATAATTTGGAGAAAAATTAATATTTCATCTCAAAATAGCACAAGTAAATCCTCCAATCATAAGAAACATTTGTACCAAGTTTCGTAATCATCCAATGAGAGCTGACAACTGCAGCAAACTTATCATGTACATGTATATGTATACATGTAGAGGCCTACATGTACAATTTACCTAAACAGAAAACTCTTCATTTGCCATAATTTGGAGAAAAACACAGGAAGGAAGCAATCAGAGATTGCTCAATTGTATGCCCCCCCACCCCCTTCCACTTTAATCCGACACTGCCCCGCCATTGTTCTGTTTTTTATTGGTTGGTGGAGGCCTAATTTGGATAATTATAAAAATTCTGTTTCAGTCACTTTTTGCCATGTCTCACATAATACATATTCCAAATATCAAGCAACAAGTGATAATACGATGCTTCGATGCAAGATGGTCGCCAGGGCTTTCGCCAAATCCGAAAATGTGACCTGGTTATGAGACCTACATTCCTTGGGAGTATATTGTGGTGAAATTATAAAGCGATCAGTGAATTTTGTACCCAATTCACTGTTTTGGGGGCAATTTCATACTTCAGGACCTATGTTGTCTGCTTTGGAATGTAGAATAACATATAATATACATGTAGCCATTTTCCTGGTTCAAATCAGTTATGGATGGAGATCCAGCTTGGACAAATAAATATATCCCATTCACTTAGGTTTAAACAAAGGGCCATAACTCTTGAAAATATAACCGAAAACAGAGAAACTTCACGCTACACACCTATGGGTCACTGACCACATATCATGCGTATTTCATACTTGTTCATATAATATTAACCGAGATCCAGCCCTACAAATCCCAATTCACAAAGATTTGAAGAAAAAAGGGCCATAACTCTTGAAAATATAGGCTAAATGTGGAGAAACTTCAGGGCACTGATCACATATTCTACAAATTTCATAATTGTTCATACAATATTCACCGAGATCCAGCCCGGACAAGTTCCAATTCACAAAGATTTGAAGAAAAAAGGGCCATAACTCTTGAAAATATACGCGAAACGCGGAGAAAATTCACGCTGCACAACTACAGGGCACTGACCACACATCCTGCAAATTTCATAATTGTCCATACAATATTAACCGAGATCCAGCCCGGACAAGTCCCAATTCACGAAGAATTCAGGAACAAAGGGCCATAACTCTTGAAAATATAAGCGAAACGTGGAGAAACTTTACGCTGCACAACTGTGGGTCATTGACCACATATCATGCAAATTTCATACTTGTCCATGCAATATTAACCAAGATCCAGCCCGGACAAGTCCCATTCACAGAGATTTCAGAAAAAGGGCCATAACTCTTGAAAATTATACCGGAACTCGGAAAAAACTCCACGCTGCACAACCACGAGCCACTGGCCACATTCCATGCAAGTTTCGATCCTGTCCATCAAATATTAACCGAGATATTGCCCGGACAAGAAATTCGGACGGACAGACGGACGGACAAAGCGATCACTATATGCCCCCCCTCTAGTTAGAGGGGGGGCATAATTAATATTTCTTGACAAAAATAGCACAGGTACATCCCCTTATCATAAGAAACATGTGTACCAAGTTTCATAATCATCCAATGACAGCTGACAACTGGAGCAAAGTTACCATGTAGATGTAATTTACCTAAACAGAAAACTCTTCATTTGCCATAATTTTGAGAAAAATTAATATTTCTTCTCAAAAATAGCACAGGTACATCCCCTTATCATAAGAAACATGTGTACCAAGTTTCATAATCATCCAATGACAGCGGACAACTGGAGCAATCTTACCATGGACATGTATATGTACAATTTAGCTAAACAGAAAACTCTTCATTTGCCATAATTTGGAGAAAAATTAATATTTCTTGTCAAAAATAGCACAGGTACATCCTCTAATCATAAGAAACATGTGTACCAAGTTTCATAATTATCCAATGACAGCTGACAACTGGAGCAAAGTTACCATGTGGATGTATATGTATACATGTAGAGGCCTACATGTACAATTTACCTAAACAGAAAACTCTTCATTTAGCATAATTGTGAGAAAAATTAATATTTCTTCTCAAAAATAGCACAGGTACATCCTCTTATCATAAGAAACATGTGTACCAAGTTTCATAATCATCCAATGACAGCTGACAACTGCAAGAAACTTTCCAAGTACAGATGTACATGTGCACTTCAGCTAAACGCAAAACTCATTCATAGGGATTTTAACATTAGAGTACCCCAGGGTAGTACCCCCAGGTGGCATACCCACCCCTCATATTTTTTATATTTTTTTTATATTTTTTCTAATTTTTCTAGATTTTTTTTTAACTTGCTAAACCAAAAACCCATTCATTTCCAGGCAGGGGACACCGACACCGACACCGACGACGACATCCTCTTTCCCCCTCTCACAATATCTCCCCTTTACTTCGTAAGGCGAGATAAAAACAGCCACAGGCCCGGGAAAGAACCATCATAAACAGCCATAGACCTGAGAATGAACCATCATAAACAGCCACAGACCCGAGAATGAACCATCAAAAACAGCCACAGACCTGAGAATGAACCATCAAAAACAGCCACAGACCCTGAGAATGAACCATCAAAAACAGCCACAGACCCGGGAATGAACCATCAAAAACAGCCACAGACCTGAGAATGAACCATCATAAACAGCCATAGACCCGAGAATGAACCATCATAAACAGCCACAGACCTGAGAATGAACCATCAAAACAGCCACAGATCAAAAACAGCCACAGACCCGAGAATGAACCATCAAAAACAGCCACAGACCCGAGAATGAACCATCAAAAACAGCCACAGACCCGAGAATGAACCATCAAAAACAGCCACAGACCCGTGGGAGAATGAACCATCATGACCCAATGACATGTAACCTCAACTGTGAGAACCAATCAGGCTGCTGGAATTATCAGCCAATAGAATAGAATAGAATTCAGTGAGTGTCGGCATTGAAATGAGCTGCAGACAGATATCTACTGACTGTATGGATATACAGGAGAGGTATCACAGGCATTCTCTGTGAAATCACACGCTCTAGGAGCCACCCCCACATAACCTGGGTTATACATGTAGATAACTTACCTGATCACAACAACAGTTGATATCACAGGCATTCTCTGTGAGATCACATGCACAAGAGGCCACCTCAACATAACCTGGGTTATCAGTCCTTGACATGAGCAAATCTTGGGAGAGTTACGAATCAGTCTCCTAAAATGGCCTGGGCGAGCTATCGCTCTCCTATCAATCACTCGCCTAAAAATGTGTGGGAGAGCTATCACTCGTGTAGGGTGAGTGGTGCCAAATATTATACTGCTGGAGAAACTACTGTCTGTCTCACATTACGACGCAAAGTCATTTTCGTGGATTTATCAGTTAATATAACACATTAGCTTTTGAAACTCACAGACACTATATTCTAAACTCTATCTGTGTAATTATTTGTCATCAAAAATATTTCCCCGAGATGAGAAATTGTTAAAAAAATCTCCAAAGCTTGTCTCGTCCGAGCAACCGACGTACCTTGCTGTGAAACCAACCGGGCAAGTCCATTTTCACTCACAGGAGAGGCACTGCGCTAGGGGAAGTAACTCATCCCGCATATTCACACTGAAACATCAGCACTTAACAACTCTCCGGCTCCTATGGGCGAAAATGGACTTGCCCGGTCGTCGGCAACATCCACTTGCTCGGACGAACAAGCTTGGAAGATTTTTTAAAACAATTTCTCATGTCAGGGAAATATTTTTGATGACAAAGAAAGATAGAGTTTGGAATATACTGTGAGTTCGACAGCAAATGTGTTATATTAACTGATAAATCCACGAAAACGATGTTGCGTCGTAATGTGAGACAGCTCACTAGCTCACTTTCGACCGTCATCCGTTTGATCAGTATTGAATCCAATATTTGTCTGTACGGCAGTTCCCCAGTTTTTGAAAGTCTTAATTTGAACTCTGTTCCCTTTTATAAGAACACTTTCTGCCATATTTATTCCGAATAAAAAAATCAAGAAGACAGCAAAAACCACCTCGGGTGTCCCAGTGAAAAACATGGCTGAACTAAGTGCAAGCACACGCTTATTGTCAAGGCTACAGAGCACGTGGCGAGAGGGGAAAAAATTCACTGCACCACGGACCAATGAACGTGTCCGTACAAAAATATAACCAATCGCAACACCAATTGCGTTCGACTTTACATAAATACCTTTGGTTGTCACTTTGTGTCGACTGCGCATGTTCTGCAGAATTTCCCAAATGCACTTCCGTTTTCACTTCCAAAGCAAGCGTGCAAACACAAGCAAGAGAGACGATGCCGAGTCGCTCAACAGAAAGTTTATCCAGTGCTGGATTTTAGCAGCCGATATGGGCGAGCGACAAATCGGACGCCTGGAACTCTCGGGGCGTGTGTGAGCGAGAGCGATCGCTCGCCTTTCATGGAAAGGACTGGGTTATTGATGACTTACCTGATCACAACAACAGTTGATATCACAGGCATTCTCTGTGAGATCACATGCACAAGGGGCCACCTCAACATAACCTGGGTTATAGATCACTCTCTCCACATATGCATCCTCGGCATCTAGGGGAGACAATCAGGGAAACCTTTGTTACAAAATGATTACTATCTGATTTCAAAGAAGAAGACTGAATCATAAAGTAATACACCTGTATTCTCTACTTGAAGCAAGGCACAGGGAACATTTGAATCAAAGGACAAAATTTATTTCTATGGAAGATTTTGTCTGAACTTAATTCTACAACAATACAAGATCGATGACTAAACTACACCTGACCCAAGCCAGGACACCGATCGGTCAGCCATAAACTACACCTGACCCAAGCCAGGACACCGATCGGTCAGCCATAACTGGGATCAATTGTGGTTGTCTAATATCATGACCATTGACATTGGTCAGTAAATTTGCCCCTAGCAGATCCAAAACAGATCAGAACAGTATACAAATACTGATAATATTAAGTTATAGCCCTTTGAAGATCAGTTAACTTTTTAACAAAATTCAAGATGGCAGACAAACCATGTGAACTAGGAACCTAATATTTGCAGTTCTTCATCTACAGGTCACGTAGCATTTATGTAGTCCCTTTCTCCAAGAAAATTTGTTAATTGGAAAATCACTCAAATTTGATTGGTGCATGGTGGTCATTTTGAATAGACAGAAAGAATCTCCTTAATCAAATTGGGCATGACTTGGACCAAAGATCATGTGTTCCGGGTGGCAAAGCGACTTGGACCAAAGATCATGTGTTCTGAGTAGCAAAGCGATTTAGACCAAAGATCAGGTGTTCTGAGTTGTAAAGCGACTTGGACCAAAGATCATGTGTTCCGGGTGGCAAAGCGACTTGGACCAAAGATCAGGTGTTCTGCGTGGCAAAGCGACTTGGACCAAAGATCAGGTGTTCTGAATGGCAAAGCGACTTGGACCAAAGATCAGATGCTCGGAGTTGCAAAGCGACTTGGACCAAAGATCATGTATTCTGAGTGGCAAAGCGACTTGGACCAAAGATCAGGTGTTCCGAGTGGCAAAGCGACTTGGACCAAAGATCATGTGTTCCGAGTGGCAAAGCGACTTGGACCAAAGATCATGTGTTCTGAGTGGCAAAGCGACTTGGACCAAAGATCAGGTGTTCTGAGTGGCAAAGCGACTTGGACCAAAGATCAGGTGTTCTGAGTGGCAAAGCGACTTGGACCAAAGATCATGTGTTCTGAGTTGCAAAGCAATCGCTTAAGCCTTTTAATCATCAGAGATATTTAGCAAACTAGGTCAATCCAATATGGCTGCCAAAACTGAATCGAAGCCACATTGGTGCAGCACAGGACTAAGTCATAAACATGTAGACTTTGTGTAGATTGTCTAGCTGTCTAGATTGTCTAGCTGTCTAGATTGTCTTGCGGTCTAAATTGACAGCCATCAAAACTGCTACTTGCAGATCTAGTTACCTGTGACCATTGCAAATAGGCCATGGTCAATCCTGATTCACCTTAACTCAAAGGCCATCATAAGACAGCATTGGGCCAATGATCAAGGCTCTAGCACGATTATGTTCACAAGGAACTGAGACTAATATTAACATTTTGTGACCAAATAGGTCCAGGTCAGTACTACTTAAACTTGACAAAGAGGCCTCATAAGACATCAGTGTGTCAAAAATCAAGGCTATAGCTCAATTTTCTCCTTAGATATTCCATTCACAAGGAATATGAACAATATTTACATTTTGGCCACTGTGATCCCTTGACCTTCACCACTTTGATCCCTTTGAAAATAAGTAATTAACGGTCAGTCCTAAGTGAATTCGACCTAGAGTAACAATATTTGTGATGAACAAATGGACGGACGGACAGACAGACGGAAGAACAGCATTTCCCTAGTCCCCTCCCACTTATGTGGCTGAAGAAGTCTGTGGGACAAGAAGTCTGTTCTTCTAACACTACATTAGTGATCAGTTCAAGATTTGTCTCTAACACCTTACCGGTAGCAAGGGTCCAGTTAGTGACTGGAGGTTGTAGGTATACAGTAGACAACAAGGCCGCTGATTGGTTGATGTACTTAGGGTTCTGGTTGATCTCGGGTGGAGCACAGCATGTGACGAGAACCAACTCCAGTTGTGTACTGTCCACATCTACAGTACGTAGGATCTCCAGAGATCTGAAAATTGTTCCCACCTACAGATACACACAAATACAAATAAATGACTTTAGGAGTACACAGTTAACAAGAAGATATGATAGTACATCACCAGGGCCAAGCCCGTATTTCAGGACTGGTTTATGCACTTGCTTTTTAAATAAAGCAACACAAGTATTTGACTGAAGGAGAGATTCTGGGAGATGGCTTTCACTGTTTCGATTTCCAGCAATAAAGACTTAGCATGTTTAATGGCAAAGGTGCATGACAGACAGCTGAACATTTTACTGCTAATGGCAATTATGAGGCAAATATTAGATCCAAAATACAATCTCAATTGATCCAACTGTTCTTTAGTCCGTAACCACATGTTCTGCCTCGTTCTCTCCAAACAAACAGTAGCACAAAGGTTTATATGAACTCACTGTGAAGTCTGCTCTAGCTGGTATAACTTCCCACAGGGACAGATTAACAGATGGTGGGCTGATTGGTACACTCGTCGTGTTCTCTGTTAATAGGACATAGAAACTTATACACATTAGAACCTGAAGAGTTATGCCTTCTCCTTCTGGAAAATTATGTACTATATTTGACAACTGAAATCATTAATGTTTTGGTAGACACTTCATGTAGGAAGCTATTGTCTGAGTATTTGTGCCGCTGAAAAGGCCAAAGTTTAGACACATTGTTGTCCACAGACTTGGCTATTGTATGCATTGTCTCGTGATGCTTACATGGAGTATGAATCAACATTTTACTGTAAATGTCAGCGGTTCTCATTTGCAAACATCACCAGGTTTTCAGTTAATACAAATATGTTGAAAATGGGTGGTTATTGCATGATCAGAGGACACTATCACACAGATTTCCATACTCTCGATAGATACAATTTGTCAATGTATTTTATTCATTCTATGGAATATGTATTGCCAATGATAATAGTCAGATTGGAAAGAAACAAATTTGTTGGGAAGCACCCTTTAGCTTACAAAATGGTCAACAGCATTGCTCACTAAACAATAATTCAACAGTGTCTCCTGTAACAATGCCACATCTCATGTAACAATGCCACGTCTCATGTAACAATGCCACGTCTCGTGTAACAATGCCATGTCTCATGTAACAATGCCATGTCTCATGTAACAATGCCATGTCTCATGTAACAATGCCATGTCTCGTGTAACAATGCCATGTCTCATGTAACAATGCCATGTCTCATGTAACAATGCCATGTCTCATGTAACAATGCCGTGTCTCATGTAACAGTGCCATGTCTCGTGTAACAATGCCATGTCTCGTGTAACAATGCCATGTCTCGTGTAACAATGCCATGTCTCGTGTAACAATGCCATGTCTCGTGTAACAATGCCATGTCTCATGTAACAATACCATGTCTCATGTAACAATACCATGTCTCATGTAACAATGCCATGTCTCATGTAACAATGCCATGTCTCATGTAACAATGCCATGTCTCATGTAACAATACCATGTCTCATGTAACAATACCATGTCTCATGTAACAATGCCATGTCTCGTGTAACAATGCCATGTCTCGTGTAACAATGCCATGTCTCGTGTAACAATGCCATGTCTCGTGTAACAATGCCATGTCTCGTGTAACAATACCATGTCTCGTGTAACAATACCATGTCTCGTGTAACAATGCCATGTCTCGTGTAACAATGCCATGTCTCGTGTAACAATGCCATGTCTCGTGTAACAATGCCATGTCTCGTGTAACAATGCCATGTCTCGTGTAACAATGCCATGTCTCGTGTAACAATGCCATGTCTCGTGTAACAATGCCATGTCTCGTGTAACAATGTCTCGTGTAACAATGCCATGTATGCCATGTCTCGTGTAACAATGCCATGTCTCGTGTAACAATGCCATGTCTCGTGTAACAATGCCATGTCTCGTGTAACAATGCCATGTCTCGTGTAACAATGCCATGTCTCGTGTCATGTAACAATGCCATGTCTCGTGTAACAATGCCATGTCTCAGTTGGCTCCGTTTATCAGTGTTACAAGTTCATAGAGCAGAGTTGGCTCAAGTATTACCTGTGCTGTTAACGACTGTGACTGGTGCTAGGGTAGTCATCGTCGTGGTTGTATCATATATAAAGCTACAGTCTGGGGTCTCGGCCTTACTCAGTGCATCCTGCGTATCATTCTCCACTGTGGCTCTACACAGGAATGAGACCTGTTCATCATTGTCGGATACTGGACTGTCTAAGGTCAACACTGTCTGTTAACATAAGCATGGCATTACAGTAATCTCACTGCTATAAATGAAATCTACATCTTACAGAAATCTCAAAGAGAAAATTATTTATTCCAGAATAAGTCAACAAGCATGAGTCCCAACTGCACACATTCTTGAAAACTATATGCAAACATATGTAGTAAACTGACTGTGACAAATTAAATTAATCGAATATAGAAGAATCATAAAGGAATGGTACATGGTATAAAATAAGCAAACCAAATCAGCATACAAACATAAAGGTATAACATATGTTTACTTATTAGTACAAAGTTTTTGATATATACAGTTTACTACTTTAGAGAAGATTAAAAAACTTCTGTCTACAGTACCTTATATATTGGTGATGTGGACTGGATAAACTCCGGTACTACTGGGTAAAGGCTGACACTTCCTGTCTCCATCTCAAACTGAGCAGGTGAACCTTAACAGTACAAACAGAGAAACTGCTGAATGGTAACTGCATGGATTCCTGATGACATGGATTTATGAACATATAGGATAACATCAGATATAGGACAATATCACCAATCCAGGACACAACAGTACTGGCAGATAATACAACATCACGAGTCCAGGACATAACAGTACTGGTAGATAGGACAATATCAACAGTCCAGGAAAAAACAATACTGATAGATAGGACAATATCACCAGTACAGGACATAATGGTACATGTAGATAGGGCAATGTCATCAGTCCAGGACATAATGGTACTGGTAGATAGGACAATGTCACCAGTACAGGACATAATGGTACTGGTAGATAGGGTGATGTCATCAGTCCAGGACATAATGGTACTGGTAGATAGGACAATGTCACCAGTACAGGACATAATGGTACTGGTAGATAGGGTGGTGTCACCAGTCCAGGACATAATGGTACTGGTAGATAGGACAATGTCACCAGTACAGGACATAATGGTACTGGTAGATAGGGTGATGTCATCAGTCCAGGACATAATGGTACTGGTAGATAGGACAATGTCACCAGTACAGGACATAATGGTACTGGTAGATAGGGTGGTGTCACCAGCCCAGGACATAATGGCACTGGTAGATAGGACAATGTCACCAGTACAGGACATAATGGTACTGGTAGATAGGGTGATGTCATCAGTCCAGGATATAATGGTACATGTAGATAGGACAAAGTCATCAGTCCAGGACATAATGGTACTGGTAGATAGGGCAATGTCACCAGTACAGGACATAATGGTACTGGTAGATAGGGCAATGTCATCTGTCAAGGACATAATGGTACTGGTAGATAGGGCAATGTCACCAGCTTAGGACATAATGGTACTGGTAGATAGGGCAATGTCATCAGTCCAGGACATAATGGTACTGGTAGATAGGACAAAGTCATCAGTCCAGGACATAATGGTACTGGTAGATAGGACAATATCACCAGTACAGGACATAATGGTACTGGTAGATAGGGCAATATCATCAGTCAAGGACATAATGGTACTGGTAGATAGGGCAATGTCACCAGTTTAGGACATAATGGTACTGGTAGATAGGGCAATGTCATCAGTCCAGGACATAAAGATACTGGTAGAAAGGACAATTTCATCAGTCCAGGACATAATGATACAGGTAAATAGGACAATGTCATCAGTCCAGGACATAATGGTACTGGTAGATAGGACAATGTCATCAGTCCAGGACATAATGGTACTGGTAGATAGGGCAATGTCATCAGTCCAGGACATAATGGTACTGGTAGATAGGGCAATGTCACCAGTACAGGACATAATGGTACTGGTAGATAGGGCAATGTCATCAGTCAAGGACATAATGGTACTGGTAGATATGGCAATGTCACCAGTTTAGGACATAATGGTACTGGTAGATAGGGCAATGTCACCAGTCCAGGACATAATGGTACATGTAGATAGGACAAAGTCATCAGTCCAGGACATAATGGTACTGGTAGATAGGACAATATCACCAGTACAGGACATAATGGTACTGGTAGATAGGGTGATGTCATCAGTCCAGGACATAATGGTACATGTAGATAGGACAAAGTCATCAGTCCAGGACATAATGGTACTGGTAGATAGGACAATATCACCAGTACAGGACATAATGGTACTGGTAGATAGGGCAATGTCATCAGTCAAGGACATAATGGTACTGGTAGATAGGGCAATGTCACCAGTTTAGGACATAATGGTACTGGTAGATAGGGCAATGTCATCAGTCCAGGACATAAAGATACTGGTAGAAAGGACAATGTCATCAGTCAAGGACATAATGGTACAGGTAGATAGGACAATGTCATCAGTCCAGGACATAATGATACAGGTAGATAGGACAATGTCATCAGTCCAGGACATAATGGTACTGGTAGATAGGACAATGTCATCAGTCAAGGACATAATGGTACAGGTAGATAGGACAATGTCATCAGTCAAGGACATAATGGTACTGGTAGATAGGGCAATGTCACCAGTACAGGACATAATGGTACTGGTAGATAGGGCAATGTCACCAGTACAGGACATAATGGTACTGGTAGATAGGACAATGTCACCAGTCCGGGACATAATGGTACTGGTAGATAGGACAATGTCACCAGTCCAGGACATAATGGTACTGGTAGATAGGGCAATGTCACCAGTCCAGGACATAATGGTACTGGTAGATAGGACAATGTCACCAGTACAGGACATAATGGTACTGGTAGATAGGGCAATGTCACCAGTCCAGGACATAATGGTACTGGTAGATAGGACAATGTCACCAGTCCAGGACATAATGGTACTGGTAGATAGGACAATGTCACCAGTCCAGGACATAATGGTACTGGTAGATAGGGCAATGTCACCAGTACAGGACATAATGGTACTGGTAGATAGGGTAATGTCATCAGTCAAGGACATAATGGTACTGGTAGATAGGGCAATGTCACCAGTACAGGACATAATGGTACTGGTAGATAGGACAATGTCACCAGTACAGGACATAATGGTACTGGTAGATAGGGTGATGTCATCAGTCCAGGACATAATGGTACTGGTAGATAGGACAATGTCACCAGTACAGGACATAATGGTACTGGTAGATAGGGTGGTGTCACCAGTCCAGGACATAATGGCACTGGTAGATAGGACAATGTCACCAGTACAGGACATAATGGTACTGGTAGATACGGTGATGTCATCAGTCCAGGACATAATGGTACATGTAGATAGGACAAAGTCATCAGTCCAGGACATAATGGTACTGGTAGATAGGGCAATGTCACCAGTACAGGACATAATGGTACTGGTAGATAGGGCAATGTCATCAGTCAAGGACATAATGGTACTGGTAGATAGGGCAATGTCACCAGCTTAGGACATAATGGTACTGGTAGATAGGGCAATGTCACCAGTCCAGGACATAATGGTACATGTAGATAGGACAAAGTCATCAGTCCAGGACATAATGGTACTGGTAGATAGGACAAAGTCATCAGTCCAGGACATAATGGTACTGGTAGATAGGACAATATCACCAGTACAGGACATAATGGTACTGGTAGATAGGGCAATGTCATCAGTCAAGGACATAATGGTACTGGTAGATAGGGCAATGTCACCAGTTTAGGACATAATGGTACTGGTAGATAGGGCAATGTCATCAGTCCAGGACATAAAGATACTGGTAGAAAGGACAATTTCATCAGTCCAGGACATAATGATACAGGTAAATAGGACAATGTCATCAGTCCAGGACATAATGGTACTGGTAGATAGGACAATGTCATCAGTCCAGGACATAATGGTACTGGTAGATAGGGCAATGTCATCAGTCCAGGACATAATGGTACTGGTAGATAGGGCAATGTCACCAGTACAGGACATAATGGTACTGGTAGATAGGGCAATGTCATCAGTCAAGGACATAATGGTACTGGTAGATAGGGCAATGTCACCAGTTTAGGACATAATGGTACTGGTAGATAGGGCAATGTCACCAGTCCAGGACATAATGGTACATGTAGATAGGACAAAGTCATCAGTCCAGGACATAATGGTACTGGTAGATAGGACAATATCACCAGTACAGGGCATAATGGTACTGGTAGATAGGGTGATGTCATCAGTCCAGGACATAATGGTACATGTAGATAGGACAAAGTCATCAGTCCAGGACATAATGGTACCGGTAGATAGGACAATATCACCAGTACAGGACATAATGGTACTGGTAGATAGGGCAATGTCATCAGTCAAGGACATAATGGTACTGGTAGATAGGGCAATGTCACCAGTTTAGGACATAATGGTACTGGTAGATAGGGCAATGTCATCAGTCCAGGACATAAAGATACTGGTAGAAAGGACAATGTCATCAGTCAAGGACATAATGGTACAGGTAGATAGGACAATGTCATCAGTCCAGGACATAATGATACAGGTAGATAGGACAATGTCATCAGTCCAGGACATAATGGTACTGGTAGATAGGACAATGTCATCAGTCAAGGACATAATGGTACAGGTAGATAGGACAATGTCATCAGTCAAGGACATAATGGTACTGGTAGATAGGGCAATGTCACCAGTACAGGACATAATGGTACTGGTAGATAGGGCAATGTCACCAGTACAGGACATAATGGTACTGGTAGATAGGACAATGTCACCAGTCCGGGACATAATGGTACTGGTAGATAGGACAATGTCACCAGTCCAGGACATAATGGTACTGGTAGATAGGGCAATGTCACCAGTCCAGGACATAATGGTACTGGTAGATAGGACAATGTCACCAGTACAGGACATAATGGTACTGGTAGATAGGGCAATGTCACCAGTCCAGGACATAATGGTACTGGTAGATAGGACAATGTCACCAGTCCAGGACATAATGGTACTGGTAGATAGGACAATGTCACCAGTCCAGGACATAATGGTACTGGTAGATAGGGCAATGTCACCAGTCCAGGACATAATGGTACTGGTAGATAGGACAATGTCACCAGTACAGGACATAATGGTACTGGTAGATAGGGCAATGTCACCAGTCCAGGACATAATGGTACTGGTAGATAGGACAATGTCACCAGTCCAGGACATAATGGTACTGGTAGATAGGACAATGTCACCAGTCCAGGACATAATGGTACTGGTAGATAGGACAATGTCACCAGTCCAGGACATAATGGTACTGGTAGATAGGGCAATGTCACCAGTCCAGGACATAATGGTACTGGTAGATAGGACAATGTCACCAGTACAGGACATAATGGTACTGGTAGATAGGGCAATGTCACCAGTACAGGACATAATGGTACTGGTAGATAGGACAATGTCACCAGTACAGGACATAATGGTACTGGTAGATAGGGTGATGTCATCAGTCCAGGACATAATGGTACTGGTAGATAGGACAATGTCACCAGTACAGGACATAATGGTACTGGTAGATAGGGTGGTGTCACCAGTCCAGGACATAATGGCACTGGTAGATAGGACAATGCCACCAGTACAGGACATAATGGTACTGGTAGATAGGGTGATGTCATCAGTCCAGGACATAATGGTACATGTAGATAGGACAAAGTCATCAGTCCAGGACATAATGGTACTGGTAGATAGGGCAATGTCACCAGTACAGGACATAATGGTACTGGTAGATAGGGTAATGTCATCAGTCAAGGACATAATGGTACTGGTAGATAGGGCAAGGTCACCAGTTTAGGACATAATGGTACTGGTAGATAGGGCAATGTCACCAGTCCAGGACATAATGGTACATGTAGATAGGACAAAGTCATCAGTCCAGGACATAATGGTACTGGTAGATAGGACAATATCACCAGTACAGGACATAATGGTACTGGTAGATAGGGTGATGTCATCAGTCCAGGACATAATGGTACATGTAGATAGGACAAAGTCATCAGTCCAGGACATAATGGTACTGGTAGATAGGACAATATCACCAGTACAGGACATAATGGTACTGGTAGATAGGGCAATGTCATCAGTCCAGGACATAATGGTACTGGTAGATAGGGCAATGTCACCAGTTTAGGACATAATGGTACTGGTAGATAGGGCAATGTCATCAGTCCAGGACATAAAGATACTGGTAGAAAGGACAATTTCATCAGTCCAGGACATAATGATACAGGTAAATAGGACAATGTCATCAGTCCAGGACATAATGGTACTGGTAGATAGGACAATGTCATCAGTCCAGGACATAATGGTACTGGTAGATAGGGCAATGTCATCAGTCCAGGACATAATGGTACTGGTAGATAGGGCAATGTCACCAGTACAGGACATAATGGTACTGGTAGATAGGGCAATGTCATCAGTCAAGGACATAATGGTACTGGTAGATAGGGCAATGTCACCAGTTTAGGACATAATGGTACTGGTAGATAGGGCAATGTCACCAGTCCAGGACATAATGGTACATGTAGATAGGACAAAGTCATCAGTCCAGGACATAATGGTACTGGTAGATAGGACAATATCACCAGTACAGGACATAATGGTACTGGTAGATAGGGTGATGTCATCAGTCCAGGACATAATGGTACATGTAGATAGGACAAAGTCATCAGTCCAGGACATAATGGTACTGGTAGATAGGACAATATCACCAGTACAGGACATAATGGTACTGGTAGATAGGGCAATGTCATCAGTCAAGGACATAATGGTACTGGTAGATAGGGCAATGTCACCAGTTTAGGACATAATGGTACTGGTAGATAGGGCAATGTCATCAGTCCAGGACATAAAGATACTGGTAGAAAGGACAATTTCATCAGTCCAGGACATAATGATACAGGTAGATAGGACAATGTCATCAGTCCAGGACATAATGGTACTGGTAGATAGGACAATGTCATCAGTCAAGGACATAATGATACAGGTAGATAGGACAATGTCATCAGCCCAGGAAATAATGGTACAGGTAGATAGGACAATGTCATCAGTCCAGGACATAATGGTACTGGTAGATAGGACAATGTCATCAGTCAAGGACATAATGGTACTGGTAGATAGGGCAATGTCACCAGTACAGGACATAATGGTACTGGTAGATAGGGCAATGTCACCAGTACAGGACATAATGGTACTGGTAGATAGGACAATGTCACCAGTCCAGGACATAATGGTACTGGTAGATAGGACAATGTCACCAGTCCAGGACATAATGGTACTGGTAGATAGGGCAATGTCACCAGTCCAGGACATAATGGTACATGTAGATAGGATACTATCAACAGTCCTGGACATAATGGCACATGTAGATAGGGCAATGTCATCAGTCCAGGACATAATGGTACTGGTAGATAGGACAATGTCACCAGTCCAGGACATAATGGTACATGTAGATAGGACAATGTCATCAGCCCAGGATATAATGGTACTGGTAGATAGGACAATGTCATCAGTCCAGGACATAATGGTACTGGTCGATAGGACAATATCACCAGTACAGGACATAATGGAGTACTGGTAGATAGGGCAATGTCACCAGTACAGGACATAATGGTACTGGTAGATAAGGGCAATGTCACCAGTACAGGACATAGGACATAATGGTACTGGTAGATAGGACAATGTCACCAGTCCAGGACATAATGGTACTGGTAGAAAGGACAATATCATCAGTCCAGGACATAATGGTACTGGTAGATAGGGCAATGTCATCAGTCCAGGACATAATGGTACTGGTAGATAGGGCAATGTCATCAGTCCAGGACATAATGGTACTGGTAGATAGGGCAATGTCACCAGTCCAGGACATAATGGTACTGGTAGATAGGGCAATATCACCAGTACAGGACATAATGGTACTGGTAGATAGGGCAATATCACCAGTACAGGACATAATGGTACTGGCAGATAGGGCAATGTCACCAGTACAGGACATAATGGTACTGGTAGATAGGGCAATGTCATCAGTACAGGACATAATGGTACTGGTAGATAGGGCAATGTCACCAGTCCAGGACATAATGGTACTGGTAGATAGGGCAATGTCATCAGTCCAGGACATAATGGTACTGGTAGATAGGGCAATGCCACCAGTCCAGGACATAATGGTACTGGTAGATAGGGCAATGTCATCAGTCCAGGACATAATGGTACTGGTAGATAGGACAATGTCACCAGTCCAGGACATAATGGTACTGGTAGATAGGGCAATATCACCAGTACAGGACATAATGGTACTGGTAGATAGGGCAATATCACCAGTACAGGACATAATGGTACTGGTAGATAGGGCAATATCACCAGTACAGGACATAATGGTACTGGTAGATAGGGCAATGCCACCAGTACAGGACATAATGGTACTGGTAGATAGGACAATGTCATCAGTACAGGACATAATGGTACTGGTAGATAGGGCAATGTCACCAGTCCAGGACATAATCGTACTGGTAGATAGGGCAATGTCATCAGTCCAGGACATAATGGTACTGGTAGATAGGGCAATGTCACCAGTCCAGGACATAATGGTACTGGTAGATAGGGCAATGTCATCAGTCCAGGACATAATGGTACTGGTAGATAGGACAATGTCACCAGTCCAGGACATAATGGTACTGGTAGAAAGGACAATATCATCAGTCCAGGACATAATGGTACTGGTAGATAGGGCAATGTCATCAGTCCAGGACATAATGGTACTGGTAGATAGGGCAATGTCATCAGTCCAGGACATAATGGTACTGGTAGATAGGACAATGTCACCAGTCCAGGACATAATGGTACTGGTAGATAGGACAATGTCATCAGTCCAAGGACATAATGGTACTGGTAGATAGGGCAATGTCACCAGTCCAGGACATAATGGTACTGGTAGATAGGGCAATGTCATCAGTCCAGGACATAATGGTACTGGTAGATAGGGCAATGTCACCAGTCCAGGACATAATGGTACTGGTAGATAGGGCAATGTCATCAGTCCAGGACATAATGGTACTGGTAGATAGGACAATGTCACCAGTCCAGGACATAATGGTACTGGTAGATAGGACAATGTCATCAGTCAAGGACATAATGGTACTGGTAGATAGGGCAATGTCACCAGTCCAGGACATAATGGTACTGGTAGATAGGGCAATGCCATCAGTCCAGGACATAATGGTACTGGTAGATAGGACAATGTCACCAGTCCAGGACATAATGGTACTGGTAGAAAGGACAATATCATCAGTCCAGGACATAATGGTACTGGTAGATAGGGCAATGTCATCAGTCCAGGACATAATGGTACTGGTAGATAGGGCAATGTCACCAGTCCAGGACATAATGGTACTGGTAGATAGGGCAATGTCACCAGTCCAGGACATAATGGTACTGGTAGATAGGGCAATGTCATCAGTCCAGGACATAATGGTACTGGTAGATAGGGCAATGTCACCAGTCCAGGACATAATGGTACTGGTAGATAGGGCAATGTCACCAGTACAGGACATAATGGTACATGTAGATAGGACAATATCACCAGTCCAGGACATAATGGTACAGGTAGATAGGGCAATGTCACCAGTCCAGGACATAATGGTACTGGTAGATAGGACAATATCACCAGTCCAGGACATAATGGTACTGGTAGATAGGGCAATGTCACCAGTACAGGACATAATGGTACATGTAGATAGGGCAATGCCACCAGTCCAGGCCATAATGATACAGGTAGATAGGACAATGTCACCAGTCCAGGACATAATGGTAGAGGTAGATAGGGCAATGTCACCAGTCCAGGACATAATGATACAGGTAGATAGGACAATGTCACCAGTCCAGGACATAATGGTACTGGTAGATAGGGCAATGTCATCAGTCCAGGACATAATGGTACTGGTAGATAGGGCAATGTCACCAGTACAGGACATAATGGTACATGTAGATAGGACAATGTCACCAGTCCAGGACATAATGGTACAGGTAGATAGGGCAATGTCCGCAATGTCACCAGTCCAGGACATAATGGTACTGGTAGATAGGACAATATCACCAGTCCAGGACATAATGGTACTGGTAGATAGGGCAATGTCACCAGTACAGGACACAATGGTACATGTAGATAGGGCAATGTCACCAGTCCAGGACATAATGATACAGGTAGATAGGACAATGTCACCAGTCCAGGACATAATGGTACAGGTAGATAGGGCAATGTCACCAGTCCAGGACATAATGATACAGGTAGATAGGACAATGTCACCAGTCCAGGACATGATGGTACTGGTAGATAGGGCAATGTCATCAGTCCAGGACATAATGGTACTGGTAGATAGGGCAATGTCATCAGTCCAGGACATAATGGTACATGTAGATAGGGCAATGTCATCAGTCCAGGACATAAAGATACTGGTAGATAGGACAATGTCATCAGTCCAGGACATAATGGTACTGGTAGATAGGGCAATGTCATCAGTCCAGGACATAAAGATACTGGTAGATAGGACAATGTCATCAGTCCAGGACATAATGGTACAGGTAGATAGGACAATGTCACCAGTCCAGGACATAATGGTACAGGTAGATAGGACAATGTCATCAGTCCAGGACATAATGGTACAGGTAGATAGGACAATGTCATAATGGTACTGGTAGATCCAGGACATAATGATACAGGTAGATAGGACAATGTCATCAGTCCAGGACATAATGGTACAATGTCATCAGGTAGATAGGACAATATCACCAGTACAGGACATAATGGTACTGGTAGATAGGGCAATGTCATCAGTCCAGGACATAATGGTACTGGTAGATAGTGTCACCAGAGGACATAATGGACTGGTAATGTCATCAGTCCAGGACATAATACAGGTAGATAGGACAATGTCATCAGTCCAGGACATAATGGTACAGGTAGATAGGACAATGTCATCAGTCCAGGACATAATGGTACTGGTAGATAGGACAATGTCATCAGTCCAGGACATAATGGTACTGGTAGATAGGACAATGTCATCAGTCCAGGACATAATGGTACTGGTAGATAGGACAATATCATCAGTCCAGGACATAATGGTACTGGTAGATAGGGCAATATCACCAGTCCAGGACATAATGGTACTGGTAGATAGGGCAATGCCACCAGTACAGGACATAATGGTACTGGTAGATAGGGCAATGTCACCAGTACAGGACATAATGGTACTGGTAGATAGGACAATATCACCAGTCCAGGACATAATGGTACTGGTAGATAGGACAATATCACCAGTCCAGGACATAATGGTACTGGTAGATAGGGCAATGTCACCAGTCCAGGACATAATGGTACAGGTAGATAGGGCAATGTCACCAGTCCAGGACATAATGGTACTGGTAGATAGGACAATATCATCAGTCCAGGACATAATGGTACTGGTAGATAGGGCAATGTCACCAGTCCAGGACATAATGGTACTGGTAGATAGGACAATATCAGCTACCACAGTTATTTATATTTAATCACCCCAATATTTGTGGCACATTTACTGCCTGTGATTGAATTATTAAAGGATAATTTTAATACTGGTCTTACCTGAGGAGGTGGTGAACTGATATTGGTTCCCTATGATGGACTCAGCGGCACACTCCACTGATATCGGTGACCCCTTTGTCTGGATAGAGTAGGGCACATCCAGCAGTACAAATGGATCCTGTATATTTAAGACAAATAGGCGCAAATGGATCCTGTATAATGTCAACAGCGATTATATTTAAGGCCACTGACACTTGATTCCTTATTTCCTGTTAGCCCCCCCCTGGATGTCATCTTACATAGCACCCGTTTTTCATTATTATCATTTATTTTACCATTATTTGCAGTTTTTCCAACTTTGATGCACTTTTAAAGTACAACCTCATTTTATTCAATAACCTCAAATACACATCAAATCCGATGATGGAAATGGAAATATTGATGAAAATAATATGCTCCCATGGAAAATCTCATCAAGGGAGGTAACCCAGTTGTTTATACATTATTAAACATGGCAGCCAAGTGATGTCAGCCCAAATTTATTTCAAATCATGAGCAATGAATAATGAAAAGTAAGACCCCGCGCACATCACTTTTCAAAAACAGTCCGACAGGAAACAAGGAATCAATTGTCATTAGCCTATTACAAATGAGCCAAACTACATCTGCACTAAAGATTGACAACAACCTACTTGTATTGTAATAATTACGATCTCTAATAATCTTACAAAAGTCTGAGCTCCTCCAAAACAATACAAACAGAATTACTGGGGATCTGAAGGACCTCCTAGTTCATCATAACTGATATGTAACCATGGTAACTGGTTAGAATTCTTACTGTTTTTGTGGACACATCTCCAGGTAAAGCAGCTGTCATGTTGATCAAGATATCCAACTCTGGAGCTAAAAGAACCAAGCACAAATGGTCTTTCATTAGGCAGGGCTTATTATGAGTATGACCAGTTTTACAAAAGAAATAATATTTTAAATTTACAAACATTTGTCCAGAAAATAATAATGACCAGACCAGACCAGAATTCCAGACTTGCATTCCATATGAAGTGAGGAAAAGACAAACACACCAAATAATAAAATAAAACAAAGAAAAAAAACCCATCATCATATTACACAATCTGACAGAGAAACTGCTATATTTACACAACCTAGCCAGTTTCACAGTTCAATATAGCAACTTGTACCAAAAAAAAAGTAACCTACATAAAGGTAGGTATCTGACTTTAATGTATTTGGCTTCTGTGAAAATAAAGGCTCTTCAATGTGAGAACAAGTCCACTTGTATAGATGTCAAAAACATCAGCATCCTTTGATCAACTGCATTGATTTCATATTACAATCATATTAGATGAACTGTATGTGATAGTAAAATATGTGATAATACCTGGGTTCCCTGTAATACTGTTTGTGGAACACTGAGCATTCAAATTATCTAATCCCCCCTCGACAGCTTCGCTGAAATTAACAACAGAATAAATAATTCATTCTTTAAAATATGCAATAATGCACATTTGATAACACTGATCTATGAACAACTATAACGGGAAAATGTAAGTATTTAATTTAATTTGCCAAATCATGCCCCCAATTCTTCAGAGTTAGGGAAAATAATAAACAACTTCCTAATGGATATGAAAAGCTCTACAATTTGCCAGCATTTGATCTGGATGACCGGTCAGTAGTATTTGATTGTGGAATGGACAAGTGACAGACAGGATAACCCTGTGTTGGAAGGATGAGCTTGACATTGCTTTGAGAGCCATCAGTACCTGAATTCCAGCTGAAATGACGCGTCTGTCCGCTGATACTGGTCTGGGACTAGGATGATTGTCTCACAGATACTCACTGTCGGAGATGGCTTCACTTGCAACAGTCTTCAGTTAGAAATAGAAATAATCACAGATGAACAATTACTTTAACAGGGGGTAGTTTTGTTCTTATTAAACCGGATCGTAGTATATTGAGTATAACTCTGGCTCATAGAGTTAAGTACTGAGTAACATATTGAGCATGACCGGCTCATAAAGTTGAATATTGAGTATACTGAGTATAACCAGCTCATAGAGTTGAGCAATGAGTATACTGAGCATGACCGGCTCATAGAGTTGAGTATTTTACTAAACTATGACTTTGAACTATAGATTTTATTGAATGCAGCAGCATTTTGTGTTTTTGATTGTATTTATGTTTCCCCTGCACACATGAAGTTTGGGAAATGCACGAACAGGCTGAACATATAGTCAGGTCATCTACATGTGGACAAAAAGACTAAGAGATGTGGAAGATTTCATTGCTCTATTATAAGATGAGTAGTTTTTGTGTAATCCTGCTAACGAGGTTTTGAAAGGAAGTCAAATACACAAAGAAAAAGTTCCTAAAAAATGCAAAAATTCAATGTAATTATGAAAATCTAATCAGGCCATACACAGATGGATATGAAGATATATAGAAATGTTCAATGTTTTAAGTTTTTGTGTGATCCTGCTAATTAAGAATGTAAGTACAAGTGCAAACTAAGATGCTCCAATGTATAAAGAAAATGTCAAAACATCTTAATAAAAAAAATCACGATCACCAAAATCAAAACATCTTAATAAAAAAAATCACGATCACCAAAATCAAACTTGAACAATCAGACTGTGAAAAGGGCTCACAGAGGGCAAACAGTTAAAGACAAGTCTAAAAGCCAAAAAATGGACTAAAAATTACTGTAAAAATTTGTGTTCATGCTATGCTTGTTTGGTACTTACACTGGATCACTGAGGGAAGTCTCTTTGACAAACTGAGCAGTGATGTTAATGGCAGGGGCAGGTAACTGTGTACTTACACTGGATCACTGAGGGAAGTCTCTTTGACAAACTGAGCAGTGATGTTAATGGCAGGGGCAGGTAACTGTGTACTTACACTGGATCACTGAGTGATGTGATGAATGGCAGGGGCAGGTAACTGTGTACTTACACTGGATCACTGAGGGAAGTCTCTTTGACAAACTGAGCAGTGATGTTAATGGCAGGGGCAGGTAACTGTGTACTTACACTGGATCACTGAGTGAAGTCTCTTTGACAAACTGAGCAGTGATGTTAATGGCAGGGGCAGGTAACTGTGTACTTACACTGGATCACTGAGGGAAGTCTCTTTGACAAACTGAGCAGTGATGTTAATGAACTGAGCAGTGATGTTAATGGCAGGGGCAGGTAACTGTGTACTTACACTGGATCACTGAGGGAAGTCTCTTTGACAAACTGAGCAGTGATGTTAATGGCAGGGGCAGGTAACTGTGACTCGCCAAAACAGCTCAAGTCTATAGCCCGACCAGCCAATAGGTCACTGTGGAATATAAATAGGACAGATATCATCATGACAAACACAGTGTAATTGAACATATTGGTGACACATTTATGTATCGTGATCAAGTCTTACTTTCTTCAAAAAGAACCATCAAATCCAATACCAGGTTAGCACAACATTTAAATAAGTTTGTTTCTTTATTTCTGGATAACTATACCTTATTACAACATGCGAGTAGTTGAGTGAAGGTCCAAGGTTGATTTGTGAGAATGTTCCGGAGCTGTATCCACTGGAGTCATAGATTAACTCACAGGTCACCACCACCTGTAATACAGTCGTACATAATTGTCAAATTCTACCAGCAGAAACCGGAATTTCTAGTCTCTACCGATAGAACTGGAATTCTAGTCTCTACTGGCAGAAACTATTGGCGGAATCTTAGATTCTGCCAAATCTTGATTTCTACCATATATGCAATACTTCAAAGGAATGACTGCTGAGTCAGTAAATTCCAAGAATAATTTAAAGAATTATTGTTCTTTAAGGCAGTAGAGGACATTCATTTCTAGAGGTTGAATGTTTTTGTTTTTTAATTTTAGTATTTTTTCATCATTTTAAGAGGAGATGATCCATAAAAAAAAATGGGGGTCACCATACTCGTTAAAAAAATATGGCAGCCAAAAATGTGTATACCACTTAAAAGCCATAACACAGAATACATATAGGGAGATTTCAATTTTTCTTGCTTGATGCTCGATAAATCAAACTTCCTGGGGTCAAATTTTCCCCATTTCACTTTATAATACTAAATACATATAGTTCTTGTTTAATATGTAATAAAAACAGGGGGACACCATACTTTCTTAGAAAATATTAGCGATATAACAGATAAACTAAGCCTTTCCAGTCCTATTTCCAGGAATGACTGCTGACACATGTCTGGCTTGACTACAAAGTAATCATCCAAATATGAAGGCATGTGACTCCATTTTACCAATATAATTTTGCAGACTTTTTCGAAGGTTTTAATCCAGTCACTTCTCTATTTGATAGCTGGTGTCATACGTCAAACCTGAGGGTGATGTGTCAGAGCTGTGTTTGTCTGCCAATAATGCAGACTAGTTATGTACGTTAGTATTGTAGTATATCAAACATGTACGTCTGTATAAGAAGAGTTCTGAGTAGAAATTTCTGTTGAAAAGCTTTTAACTAGACTTACATTGTCAGTGATAGGAACAGTCAATGATGGGTCGGTCTCATCATACACCTCTATATAGACAGGCAAGGATCCAGTAATATCATTAGATGAGAATATATACTCTGTCTTCTGTGTTAATGACCCATTGATGTACTCAGGTATTCCAATAAACACTCGCCCAACTCCTGAAAATATATCAACATTGACACTACATCATTTTCTGTTCCATAATTCGGCTATTTGCAGGACTGGACTTTATAGTTACACACATATAAAACAGATATACAGACCATCAATGAGATGGTTGAATGACACTTTTCCAGCCGGTATCCTACACACATATATAGTATACATGCTGTGGGTAGCCTTGTAGGCAGCTCAAATTTTACATCTAAGAGGAACAATGACCTCTATGATTTTGCAGCAGATAAGCGAGACACATCACTCCTCCTCCATCACACCTCCTCCATCACTCCTCCATCACACCTCCTCCATCACTCCTCCTCCATCACACCTCCTCCATCACACCTCCTCCATCACACCTCCTCCATCACTCCTCCTCCATCACACCTCCTCCATCACTCCTCCTCCATCACACCTCCTCCATCACACCTCCTCCATCACTCCTCCTCCATCACACCTCCTCCATCACACCTCCTCCATCACACCTCCTCCATCACACCTCCTCCATCACACCTCCTCCATCACTCACACCTCCTCCATCACACCTCTCCATCACATCACACCTCCTCCATCACTCCTCCTCCATCACACCTCCTCCATCCTCCTCCATCACACCTCCTCCATCACTCCTCCTCCATCACACCTCCTCCATCACACCTCCTCCATCACACCTCCATCACTCCTCCTCCATCACACCTCCTCCATCACACCTCCTCCATCACATCACCCTCCTCCATCACACCTCCATCACACCTCCTCCATCACTCCTCCTCCATCACACCTCCTCCATCACACCTCCTCCATCACTCCTCCTCCATCACACCTCCTCCATCACACCTCCTCCATCACACCTCCTCCATCACACCTCCTCCTCCATCACACCTCCTCCATCACTCCTCCTCCATCACACCTCCTCCATCACACCTCCTCCATCACTCCTCCTCCATCACACCTCCTCCATCACTCCTCCTCCATCACACCTCCTCCATCACACCTCCTCCATCACACCTCCTCCATCACTCCTCCTCCATCACCTCCTCCATCACACCTCCATCACTCCTCCTCCATCACACCTCCATCACACCTCCTCCATCACACCTCCATCACACCTCCTCCATCACACCTCCTCCATCACTTTGACAGCATTGTGTGTGAATATTGCAGCAGATAAGGGAGACACACCTCCTCCATCACACCTCCTCCATCACACCTCCTCCATCACTTTGAAAGCATTGTGTGTGAATATTGCAGCAGATAAGGGAGACACACCTCCTCCATCACTTTGACAGCATTGTGTGTGAGTATTGCAGCAGATAAGGGAGACACACCTCCTCCATCACTTTGACAGCATTGTGTGTGAATATTGCAGCAGATAAGGGAGACACACCTCCATCACTTTGACAGCATTGTGTGTGAATATTGCAGCAGATAAGGGAGACACACCTCCTCCATCACTTTGCCAGCATTGTGTGTGAATATTGCAGCAGATAAGGGAGACACACCTCCTCCATCACTTTGACAGCATTGTGTGTGAATATTGCAGCAGATAAGGGAGACACACCTCCTCCATCACTTTGACAGCATTGTGTGTGAATATTGCAGCAGATAAGGGAGACACACCTCCTCCATCACTTTGACAGCATTGTGTGTGAATCTTGCAGCAGATAAGGGAGACACACCTCCTCCATCACTTTGAAAGCATTGTGTGTGAATATTACAGCAG
The DNA here is from genome assembly GCA_036873755.1 of Hanleya hanleyi. Taxonomy (NCBI): domain Eukaryota; kingdom Metazoa; phylum Mollusca; class Polyplacophora; order Lepidopleurida; family Hanleyidae; genus Hanleya; species Hanleya hanleyi. The sequence goes on from JAVTVY010018369.1 coordinate 27,504, forward strand.
ATAAGGGAGACACACCTGAGTCCTCCTCCATCACACCTCCTCCATCACTTTGAAAGCATTGTGTGTGAATATTGCAGCAGATAAGGGGGACACACCTCCTCCATCACTTTGACAGCATTGTGTGTGAATATTGCAGCAGATAAGGGAGACACACCTCCTCCATCACTTTGACAGCATTGTGTGTGAATATTGCAGCAGATAAGGGAGACACACCTCCTCCATCACTTTGACAGCATTGTGTGTGAATATTGCAGCAGATAAGGGAGACACACCTCCTCCATCACTTTGAAAGCATTGTGTGTGAATATTGCAGCAGATAAGGGAGACACACCTCCTCCATCACTTTGAAAGCATTGTGTGTGAATAATACAGCAGATAAGGGAGACACCTCCTCCATCACACCTCCTCCATCACTTTGAAAGCATTGTGTGTGAATATTGCAGCAGATAAGGGAGACACACCTCCTCCATCACTTTGACAGCATTGTGTGTGAATATTGCAGCAGATAAGGGAGACACACCTCCTCCATCACACCTCCTCCATCACTTTGAAAGCATTGTGTGTGAATATTGCAGCAGATAAGGGAGACACACCTCCTCCATCACTTTGACAGCATTGTGTGTGAATATTGCAGCAGATAAGGGAGACACACCTCCTCCATCACTTTGACAGCATTGTGTGTGAATCTTGCAGCAGATAAGGGAGACACACCTCCTCCATCACTTTGAAAGCATTGTGTGTGAATATTACAGCAGATAAGGGAGACACACCTCCTCCATCACACCTCCTCCATCACTTTGAAAGCATTGTGTGTGAATATTGCAGCAGATAAGGGGGACACACCTCCTCCATCACTTTGACAGCATTGTGTGTGAATATTGCAGCAGATAAGGGAGACACACCTCCTCCATCACTTTGAAAGCATTGTGTGTGAATATTGCAGCAGATAAGGGAGACACACCTCCTCCATCACTTTGAAAGCATTGTGTGTGAATATTGCAGCAGATAAGGAGACACACCTCCTCCATCACTTTGAAAGCATTGTGTGTGAATATTACAGCAGATAAGGGAGACACACCTCCTCCATCACTTTGAAAGCATTGTGTGTGAATATTACAGCAGATAAGGGAGACACACCTCCTCCATCACTTTGAAAGCATTGTGTGTGAATATTACAGCAGATAAGGGAGACACACCTCCTCCATCACTTTGAAAGCATAGTGTGTGAATATTACAGCAGATAAGGGAGACACACCTCCTCCATCACTTTGACAGCATTGTGTGTGAATATTACAGCAGATAAGGGAGACACACCTCCTCCATCACTTTGACAGCATTGTGTGTGAATATTACAGCAGATAAGGGATACCCCCCTCTCAGACTCTCCCCCTAAGCCCCCCCAAACTTCTCCACTTGTCTACGCCCTTGTCACTTTGAAAGCATTGTGTGTGAATATTACAGGAGAACCAGCTACATGTACAGGCTGCATGTTAGATGACATTAGTTTCATGAATGTTATCTATTTCGAATGATAGACGACTTAACAGCATCCAAGAGTTCTCTCCTTTGTCATGTTTTTGAAGCGAAGTTTGTACACTAACACAAAATGGAGTTCATCATCCAGGACATCATATGTACTGCGCAACCATTCTGGAGGGAGTATATATAATCAGAATATCTAAGCCGTTCAATAATTAGTTTATAGACTGATTTTTTTTATGCCTTTTTTTCACAAGTTGTGCCCACAAATTTGCATATACATTCATGTTTAATAATATTGGTTTTTATAACCTGGAGAGTGGCATTGGGATGGGTACACTCTTGGTTTTCACAATGCCGTTATAAAAAGAGCGTGTCTCATGTAATAGATCTTTTATATACGTGACCCAGTTAAGACAGTTTTCATGTTTATCGTCTTTACATCTGTTGAAGAAAACATTTACAGAGTAAACACATCTTCATTTTATCCAGCCAATTTCTACGTTCCCACTTCGAACTTCCCTTGATATATCTGGACCCCTTCAACGTTCAAATAACTTATAAATAGATACGAGACGTCACTGACCTAAAAAATATTTGAAATTCGAAATGGGTCGCACACAAGAGCGTTATTGATTGGCTGACCTAATTAGTGGGCACCATATTAGGAGGAAGGACGCCGCTAATAGAGGATGATGTCACTCTATGTGACTTCACTCGCAATCGATGTGTACATTCTGATTGGTTCTTCTGTCGTTAGCTGGTGAAATTTACACCTCGGATTTTGAACGCTGAAGGGGTCAGATAAATCAAGGCAGGTTCGAAGTGGGAATGTAGAAATTGGCTGGATAAAATGAAGACGAGTAAACAGGATGGATCAGAGGACTGTAAATTAAGGTCATTAATACTCGAGTACAATAATTTGATTTGGGGTTCTGCTCAATTCACCAAACACTGCCTAATTTACAGCTATAGAATGAAACCATTAGAGTTTGTTTACAGAAGTGTCGAGCTGATTACGATGGAACTGGAACAAAATTATTTGAATGTAGAACAGATCCAGTAGAATATTTCACTGTCATCAGCTGGTCATTCTACACTGCTAAATGATAGAAACAAAAGCCCAAATTGGCTTCAAAATATGTCCGCACAACATCTGACCACATTCGATGATATGTGATCCCTCATGAGGACTTGTGGCAAAGTAGACTTGTTGATTCGATGCATAACTTGTTGCAGCAACGATTAGCCTCCACAAAAACAGCATTGCATTGTTTAGGAATAGACTGAAGAACTCCTTACAATTCTATGCAATCATGGTGATATGCAGACATTTCCCCCTGTGGACATTTCCCCTTCTGGACATTCCTCCTTCAGACATTTCTCCCTGCCTATATAGTTTTGTACTATGAATTCGTACAAATGAGTAACAAAGTTGAAACATTGACAAAAACAATTTGGAGCATTTTATTATATTATTTTTTATCATTTGGCATGATTAAACAATACATAGTATAAGTTAGTAACTATCACTAAGTGATAGATAAATATTTTGATACATACATTTGGATATATTGATCAGTTGGGACCGCAAAAATCACTATGAATGAACAACAACAACGGCACCGTTGTTGAGTAGTCATTGTACAGGACGCTCACAGATGTAGAACAGTTGATGTTAGAATAAACTGTCTGTGTTTAATAAAAAGAAATATGCGTATACGACAAGATTTGTTACCAGACCAGGTTTACATCGTGCGACCATGTAACCGACAATGATCTCTACCCCGCGACTAAGGATCCGTAGCTCAAATGTCTGGTCAAACTTCAGCAAGATATTTTGTAAGACCAAATGAAAGGCAACTTCCAGTTCTTCATTTTGATATTTTCAGTATAATATCGAACGTATGCTCTCTTCAATCGGCAATGTTTAATATCGCACGTCCCCGTAAACCGGCAATATTCTCAATTAATGACCATGAAAAATCGCGGTTCAAACATTGGATACATTTCGTTTGAGAAATAAGGAAAATCAACTTAGTTGTTACAATTGGTTATGTTCAAAGTGCTCAAAAAGTTTGCAAGGTTTATCAAATACTAATCCCAAGGAAACTCGTTGATCTGGCAGTTTTTTTCATCGCACAACTACATAAGCCCACAATATTATCAATCTTGCGACCACGATAAATGGGGGATTTTCGAATAGTTAGGACCGCGGTTTCTCACGAATGGGCCGTTTTCGATTACTTAGGGAACAGTGTCACGTGACTTGGCGAAAAATGCCCGTTTTCGAATTTACTTAGGGTCGCGAATACTTAGGGAACTTACCGTATGTTAATATTAATTAAAAGATACCACATAGTGATATTGATACAGTCTGGGTTGGAAATAGAGGAAAATAATTTGATCAGCAATTATCATTGAGAGCTTTAAATTTGATCAGCAAAAACCTCTTTGGCCATATAAAGGCTGTGCCATCTTGATTAGTTAGTGTTCAAATCGCTGATCACTGACCCGTATTTCCGTCCCTGATAGTACATGTTTAAGTTATTAACTATCACAATCAGCACCCACACAGACGGATGAACATAAACTAAACAAAATACCATTTACCTAGTAATAGAAATTAAGTAAAAAACATGCTGATTGAAGTAATTATTTAAATTGGTGATTTAATTTTTAAAACAATGTGAATATTATCATATTTGCCACAAAATATCGAACAACACTGTCTATTTTGTCTTCATTGAAACCATGGAGTATACAATCTCTGAAATCGTGTAAATTTATTGGAAGTAATAACAAATAAAAAGATACTATTCAACATCAATGTTTTTCAACTTTGTTACAAATTTTTACTAAATCATACAAATCGTGTTAACAGTATCTTAAAATTATATAGGGAAGGGCAAATCATCTCAAAGAAAAAAAATAAGAAAAAATCCTCCAAATTGTTTTTGTCAATATTCCAACGTTGTTACACATTCAGTTACAGTGCAAAATTTATCGGAAGGGGGAAATGTCTGAAGGGGGGAATGTCCACAGGAGGAAATGTCCACAGGAGGAAATGTCCTGGATTCAAACATGGTACCATAGATCAGCACTGGCATATTGCAAAGCTCAGTTTGACCAATCAGAGCCCGACTGTGGCGAAGTTCCGCTTGACTGAGCCGTTGACTCTTAACATGCATTTAGATAGGCCAAATGGGCAAATTTTGCTGTAAAAATCAAACTCCGCTTATTTGAAGTCTACTATTTTACAGGCCCCGAATTTAATAAAACCACCAAGGTCACCAAGGCCATTGTCTTGGATGCCCTATCTACTGGCCTTGATGCCCGGCGCTGCCGATTTCCAAGTAAGTTTATGCTAGTCAGGCCTTAATGCATTTAATCCCACTAAATTGGCCCTAAAATTTGCCAAATTCATGGCCTGATTTTACGATTTGGATTTTAGTATGTATCATAAAATATAGTTTGCCAACGCATAATGTACCGTCATTTCAGAATTTTATCATCAGTATATCAAAAGTTATCGGCAAGAAGTCTGATTAGGCCCATTCACTCTGGCAGGGAGCGAAATAGAAAATAAATTTAGGTTGCCCAAGGGCAACTAGCTCAGCAATTTCAGGTTGCCCTGATGAATTGTAGGTTGCCCTGCACTATTGTTGATATTTTACTGCGGTCAGTCTCACATTACCAGGTTACAGGATTTTTTGCAATATCGGAGCGAATTGTTTTGAGAGCAGTGACATTCCTCAGTATCTGTATGTAATTTGTGCACTTCTATTCTGAAATTTAAGAAATCTGTTCAGAAGAAAAGAAAAGCTCCAATACCCTTGCATGTTATTTTAGAAGCACAATGATGTTGGGCTTGTGATGTAAAATTGGGACTGGCCAGTATGACGTCGTAAATAAACATGCAAAATTGTCAGGGCGAAATTTATTTTGGTGAATTTGACCAATTTTTTTGTTGGATTTTCATGAAATTTCAGGATAAAAATTCACAAATAATGTTAAGATGATGTACAAGATTTCACTGCTCTGAGAAAAATTGGCTACAATATATGCACAGTAAGAAAAAAAAAATTCTTGAATTTTCGTGAGTAAGAAAAACATTGACTTTATAACAGGGTAAATCAGTACAGAAGATAAAGCAAGAATATTTGCATGAAAAGGATTGGCTGAGTTTGGAAAAATAAGCAATCTTTAATTATTAAAAAGCAACAGAAGAGTTCTTTGAACCAATCCTTTTCATGCAAATATTCTTGCTTTATCTTCTGTACTGATTTACCCTGTTATAAAGTCAATGCAATGTTTTTCTTATTTAAGAAAATTCAAGAAATCTTTTTTACTGTGTTGCTGAAAATCCTGTTCCCCTATAATGTGAGACCGACAGTAATACTTAAAGAACTGAATGAATGAAAAGACTAAACAACAACATTTGTATTGTTTGCATTTTCTTGTTCTACAATTGCTCTTAATTATGACAACTATTTCTGAAATTGCCTGTTCGTCGCCGTCAAAGTTCAGCCTGTCTGGCCCATCTCGCCATTGGCGTGCTGACAGGAAAGATTATCGCCGTCAGTTACTCTAATATTCTGCTGATGCAGTCGGCTGCTAGCCTTCTTTTGAGTCGAAGCCAAAGGCACAGATGTGACCTATTCTAAGTTCATCAAACTCATATTTAAAACAATAAATGTCATCAACAACAGCCCGCTTTTCGTGAGCACACTGTCCACCATGATTTCCATGGGAACATGTGCGAGAGTCAGTGTGAACTCGCGAGAGTCGGTGAGATTAGCTAAATAAAAATGGCGGCGCCCACTCCACTGCGCCTCGCTGAGAGAAATAAACTGTCTTTGGCAATTTTTATTGCAGACGAGTATTTTTGAGCAAACAGTTTGTCACTTCAGGTCAAATTGAGCGAGTCCTGGGTAACATCGCTGCAGATCGTTGTCATTGTTGTTTTTTTTAGCACTGAAAGCGTGGTTGCCCGACGGGCTACCATCTCATGGCGTTAGATAGCCCGGCGGATTTTTAGGTTGCCCCGGGCAATCGGGCAAATGGTTATTTCGCACCCTGCTCTGGGTTAAAAAGATCAACGGCAAATCTTTGCAGTGAGCTCAAAATCTGCACTGCCCTATTGGCAAATTTTCATAATCTCCTACCAGTGTGAATGTTATTGTGTGACGTCAATGTATGGTCAAATTAACTGGCACATTTTCATGTCTGTTTTATTCTGCAGGTGATCTTGCCTTATTCTTAACTTATGATAACCTATATGTCATCTGCTCCTGAGGAATACTGTCAGACTGTCAGACAAAATATATTAACTTGAAGCCCTACGGTGTCAATATCACAAAAATAAATGTCAGTAAGTTTTAGCTTGTTGAACTAATTGGTTCCTGGCCCATTTTCAGGACAGTGAGTGACTGTGTCATCAGACCATAAGACACCTGCCACATCCTCCTAATAATGCCAATGTTAATGACCAAATCCTAAGATAGGTCATATCGCCCCCCTCCAACCTCCCCGCCTCTAAACATGTATCTCAACTGGGCCAGTCCTATTAAAATTGTTGTTGTTGTTTATTATGTTGGGAAATTTTGACAAGTACAGACTCATTCCAGCAGTAATTCAGTAATTCTACTTGCTTACCATCTGATTTGGACATGGAAATAAGACAGACAGTCCAGACCAGGAAAGATACGGAGTAAGCCCCTCTCATTTCCCAGTTAAATCTACTTTAAATAACTAAATAATCATTTCTTCCCCAAAATATTTGGTCTCGAACAAGCCGCCATAGCTAGCAAGTTTGCTTTGCGGCAGAACGAAAGTGCCCGTTGTTGATTGGTCAGAAACATTGTCGCAAACATTAGCCGCTGATGTTTTGTTCCCTTCCATGAATGACCTCGGGTAATACAGTTTATCTTACCATTTAATCATAGAAACAGATTATGTCGAGGTAAATTTGAGGAATAATACCTCGGATGTGTAAAATGGTATAAGAAAACGTCGAAAAATATATGTGTCCCGGCCTATTGTTGTTGTTGATCAGGAAATTCCTCCTTTCATCTAGGAGCACCCTCTGTGAGGTATATAGTACATATAAATACATGTGACTTTGAAATACTACATGTATTTACACGGACTCGTCACTATCTGACTTATCCCTACTCAGTTACTAACCAACGCGAACTAGCTCTCTCTCTCTCTTAACAGTCCTTTAGAAGCAGGGTTGCTCTTTCATTGTGAAGGGCAAAGCACAGCAGTCGCGATATGGATTCGAGGCGCTGTAGAAGCTCTGTGCCTTTAAGAATGTTTATCGGGATCAGTTTACTAATGTCCAGTACTATTTGTGTCATGGCCACAGGGTTTACATTAGCATATGCACGGAAAGACGAATTCAAAATATAGCATATAAATCCAAATTTGCATGCATTAAAGCACACAGAGAATTCACAAAAACAATGATATGGGAGGTGACAATCATAGGAGGTGATGAGCAAATCGAACCATAACCAAAAACGGCGGGCAGTTCATCACCAAACAACTGTCAAAACAGATGACGAGCAAATCCATTGCAAAAAAAACAACCCAGATAGGGTCCAAGATAGGTCATATCGCCCCCCCCCCCCTCCAACCTCCCCGCCTCTAAACATGTATCTCAACTGGGCCAGTCCTATTAAAATTGTTGTTGTTGTTTATTATGTTGGGAAATTTTGACAAGTACAGACTCATTCCAGCAGTAATTCAGTAATTCTACTTGCTTACCATCTGATTTGGACATGGAAATAAGACAGACAGTCCAGACCAGGAAAGATACGGAGTAAGCCCCTCTCATTTGTGATGTTTCCCAGTTAAATCTACTTTAAATAACTAAATAATCATTTCTTCCCCAAAATATTTGGTCTCGAACAAGCCGCCATAGCTAGCAAGTTTGCTTTGCGGCAGAACGAAAGTGCCCGTTGTTGATTGGTCAGAAACATTGTCGCAAACATTAGCCGCTGATGTTTTGTTCCCTTCCATGAATGACCTCGGGTAATACAGTTTATCTTACCATTTAATCATAGAAACAGATTATGTCGAGGTAAATTTGAGGAATAATACCTCGGATGTGTAAAATGGTATAAGAAAACGTCGAAAAATATATGTGTCCCGGCCTATTGTTGTTGTTGATCAGGAAATTCCTCCTTTCATCTAGGAGCACCCTCTGTGAGGTATATAGTACATATAAATACATGTGACTTTGAAATACTACATGTATTTACACGGACTCGTCACTATCTGACTTATCCCTACTCAGTTACTAACCAACGCGAACTAGCTCTCTCTCTCTCTTAACAGTCCTTTAGAAGCAGGGTTGCTCTTTCATTGTGAAGGGCAAAGCACAGCAGTCGCGATATGGATTCGAGGCGCTGTAGAAGCTCTGTGCCTTTAAGAATGTTTATCGGGATCAGTTTACTAATGTCCAGTACTATTTGTGTCATGGCCACAGGGTTTACATTAGCATATGCACGGAAAGACGAATTCAAAATATAGCATATAAATCCAAATTTGCATGCATTAAAGCACACAGAGAATTCACAAAAACAATGATATGGGAGGTGACAATCATAGGAGGTGATGAGCAAATCGAACCATAACCAAAAACGGCGGGCAGTTCATCACCAAACAACTGTCAAAACAGATGACGAGCAAATCCATTGCAAAAAAAACAACCCAGATAGGGTCCAAGGGAAGAGGAAAAAGGAGGAGGAAGATGAGTAGCAACATACAGGGGCCTCGGAGCACGTTTGAAAGTGGGGGGAGGGGCTGAACTCTATATCGGCCATGTTAAATGCTGGACTGGTGCTATCTAAGATCAACCTCCCCACAGCGCATGCTCCATTTCGCAGGCTCCAATAACATCCCTGCCTCCAATAGCGGAAGTTGACCTTTACTACGTTGCTATGACGTATATGGGAAACCAACCAACGCACGGTTCAGTTTGAATCCGACCAAACAACTCCTTTAGTGTTGCACATGAGCGAACTACTTTTCATATGCTCTGTCCAGATAAACAGGGAAAATTATCTCCAGATAATTCTTTTTTAACGCTAGGTCAACGGAGGTATTATGCAGACTTGAAAAGTAATCAAAATTTTCGTTAAACATCTATTTTACTATATATGATGTCACTTCCGGCGATGTGCGCGAAGGCCCCGAATCCGGTCCAAAAATCTGACTGGTGGCTGGGGTGTTATTAGATCCCCGGCGAGGTGGTTGATCTAAGATAGGACTTATAACATTGCAGTCTCAAAAAGTGTGGGGGGCTGTAGCCCCGGTTCCGCGGCCCCTGACATAAAGATGAGCAAGAGGAGCAGGAGAAATAAAAATCACGCGTGTCAATAGAGAGAAAGATTTTTTTATAGCCATTTCATAGATAGATAATTTATTGCGTGAAGTTTGTGCCAACATTTGGCTAAAAACGCATACATAGAATGAATAAAATTGAACATACAAATACAGACATTAAGACACATTGGAACAAATGGTTAAACGTGTTACAAGACCTTCACATTAACAACACCAACAACAAGGTTAATACAGAAGTACATGGACAGGACAATTTAACAAGCATGCTGGTTGTAACACAATTGTACCAACTTAAATATCACAGAGTATAGCCCATTTTGGGTATCGCACCATAGAATATCACAGATAATTTTATGCCAGTCAAATTTTACTGTTCTTGGCAAAAGCACTCGTGCACAAACTTTGCTAATATTTTTGTTACAACTAAATTTTCACAGGACATTAAAGTGTTGAAGACTTCTCCAGGGTCACCGTTAACATCTATAATGTGTTTAATGCTTTGGAGGAAGTCCTGTCTACGAGATTCATGTTTTTTACAGTGTAACAGAAAATGTTGTTCGTCTTCCACTGTATCACAGGTCTCACAAACTCTATCACATCTGGGAGTCTTGGGATTTGTGTACCTTCCACTTTCAATTTTTAATTTATGCGCACTAATACGGAGTTTTATTAATGCTGTGCGCTGATGTCGGTTAGTCACTGCCATTATGTTCTGTTCCATGCTTAAGGTTTTTTTCATGCAGCGATAGGTTTCCAGTTTAGTTGACTGATTTAATTGATCTTTCCAAAAGTCAGTAAATTTTTCTAGGAGTTTGGATTTAATATATTTACTTGTGGCTTTCGGTGTTTGACATCCAAGATTCTCCCAGATATGGTAAGAGTTTACCTCTGCTAGAGCATGTTTAATATAACTAATCCAGTTCGTACAGTTGTTAACTCTATTATCCTCAGCTTGCTCCAAAAGAGCTTTATACACTAGAGATGATGGATCAGAGTTGAGTATATGAAGTAGAAAGTTTACGCTGCTTGAGATTGCATAGAGGTTAGTTGGGGCGCGTCCTAATTCCCCTAGTACTGCCATGTTCACAGCTTTAGGGTGTACCCCACGGATGCTTTTACAAAATTTTACGTGAACCCGTTGAATGTCACTCGGGGCATTGATGAGTTTAACCACATCCTTGGACTCATTAAGGTATCCTATCCAGACCTCTGACCCATAAGTGAGGATAGGCTGTATCATAGAATCAAATAGTTTGCATGACAACTCTGGTCTAATACTATGAAAGTTCAAGGCATGTCTAATATAGTACAATGCTTTGCTTGCTCTGCTTGCCAAATTAGATATAGCTCTATTGAATTTCCCATTACTATGTAGCACTAGGCCCAGATATTTGTAGGAGTTGACGCATTCAACTCTTTGTTCTCCAATATGGTATATACGGTTACTTTTTTGGTTTTGCCCAAAAACAACAATTTTTGATTTCTCTACATTAATAGATAGCCCCCATTTTTTAACGTATTCACTGAGTCTATCTAGCTTGGCCTGCAGATCACATTCATTGAGGGAAAGTAAGACAATATCATCAGCATAAGCTAAGCAGTGGACTGGAGAGTCCCATACAGAGGGTGAGCTTTCGCTTTCCATAGCTTCTAAAAGATCATTGATGAACAGGTTAAATAGTATCGGGCTAAGAACACTGCCCTGGTGGACTCCCCTTGTGACTGGAAAAGTCTTACTGAGACCACATTTCAATTTGACACAGGATTGACTGACAAGATACATGTTCTTAATGATCCTGTACAGGTTACCTCTGATTCCAGCATTTAGCAGCTTAAGGAATAGGGCATCATGCCATACAGAGTCAAATGCTTTGCGGAGGTCAATGAAGCAGGAATACAGCTTACCTTTTTTCTTGGTATATTTATCAATTAGAGTTTTGAGCACAAAAATGTGATCAGATGTTCTGCACCCCTTCTTAAAGCCTATTTGTGATTCAGATATTAAACCCTTTTCATCTATAAATTTAATCAACCTATTATTAAGTATTTGTGTAAATAGTTTCCCTAGACAGCTGGTCAGGGTTATGCCCCTATAATTTTGGGCATCAAAAGGGCTACCCCCTTTATGTATTGGCACAATCATGCCTTGTGACCACATAGTTGGAAAATTACCAGATTTAAGAATTGCATTAAAGAGTTCAAGTATTAGGTCACCAATATATGGGAGGGCACTTTTTATCATTTCGTTTGTTAGACAATCAATCCCCCCAGATTTGTTGTTCTTCAATTTTCTTGCTGCGTAGGCAATTTCCTTTTCTGTTATTTCGATATCCAACTCTGAGTTGTATGTTACATACATTTGTTCAAGGTGTTTTAGTTCTGATAGGATTTCATCTTTGTGACTTCCGCCTTGATTATTTTTCTGTTGATGCAGGCTACTAAAATGATCATGAAAATCGCCAATACTTATTCTTTCACATGTATTGGAGTTGGTACTTTCATTTTTTAGTTTTTTCACAATATCCCATGCTAGTGAGGCATCTTTATCACACATCATGTTCAGTTCATTCAGCAAGTTGCCTCTATACTGTTGTCTAGTACGCTTAACTCTGATTTTGTATTCTCTTTGTTTACTGAAATACTTGGCCTTGATGTGAGGATTACCTGGATTTCGATTGAATGCATTGTTATATTTAGTCATTTCCTGTTTTAAACTTTCACAATCATTATTGTACCATGGTTTGTTCACATGGTTTGTCATTTTGTTTGTGTTACAGTTGACTTTCTGTAAACAGTTGTCCGCCGCCATTGTTATAATGTTATTGAATAAATTTACACACTTGTTTACATCAGGTTCATTAGTTTCTAATTCTTCCCGAAGAGTCAATTTGATTTCAGGGAGGATATTTTCTATATGTTGAAGAAAATTGTCTTCACAGGATTTTTTCCACACATATTTCTGAGGCAGTGGGTATGACTTGGAGGGGCTTCTGTTTTTTATAGAGTACTTCAGAGGACCGATTTTTAACAAAGCTGATATGATTTTATGGTCTGAGAATTCACTGAGGGGGTGGGATTCACTGAGGGGGTGGAAGTGCGAAGTGCTATATCAGTGCAGATGTAGCTTTTCCGTTTAGAAAATAGTGTAAATCAATGTCTTGACCCCAATATAAGCATGCGGGAACTTTCAGACTAAAATCAGTTGATATTTGCTGCATAAACTTACACAACGTTGTATTTGATATAGTTGTAATAGATGGAATGAATTGAGTAATATTCTCATAAACTAGTACACAGGGTATACACAGATCTACTATAGGCCCTCTAATTTCGATGCTGACACATCTAAGTCTAATAGGCGTTAATTTTCTTGTATCGACTCACATTGGCCACTAGTCTTCGAATGAATTATTGGTATTTGATGGAAAACTTTAGGCCCTATAAGCTGTCACGTGATCAACCATGGTGGTCGTATAAAGGGATTAATTTGACTGCGCGAATTTTCACTTCACAGGGTAAATGGTCATTCGTAATATGTCAGAGATGTTCAGCGGAATATATAGTCTTTTATACATTTAGGCCTATACCTTGAATTGGAGGCTAAGTATAGAAGGCCTGTGCGTCATCTTCTCACCCTCAGGTAATAATTCGTCCTGGTTCCGGTGCTATGGATAGGACTCGCTACCAACTAGACTTGATATACAGAAATTGTTCTATTGATGAGGACCAGTATGTGTCTAATCAACGTTTGAAAGTCTACATAGTATCTGCTGCTACTATGTTCTCTGCTAGGTTGTTCCAGTCATTTACCACACGGTTCCCAAGTAACTGTTCTCTTACTTGTCCCTCGAGGGACATCGACTCCATATTGTCTTCGTGCTTTCGTGAAGACACGGGAACTATATCACATGTAGATTTCTAATTTGCAATAGTAGAAGCGATTTCTTTCGATTTAAAGACAGCGTATGGGTTGTTATAAAAAACTGACCAAATTGACATCGTGGTGACGATTCTCAGGATAAACAAATTGTGGATCCACATATGAGTGACTGCTTTTCCGGCATACCACATTTGTAGATTTATAGGAATTTCATGCTGGGGATTTCCGAGAGTAAATCTGTTTTCTTCGTAGATTCAAAGAAGTTCAGAATGGGTAATTGGATATTGAACGGAAAGTTTGAGGGGGTACGCTTTCTTTTACCTATGGGTCCAAATGGAGTGTTGACACGCGATATACCTGGAATAAAGTAGTATATAATGTATCCCAGGTTATGCCCAAAGTTTACAAACGTGGTTCTGATTTGTCAGATTTCTCACTCTCTGTACTCAACCTGCTCACTGAGCTGATACATGTACGCAGGCTTGTCCACTGGGGACATTATGCTTTGCACCCTATTCAGGTCCGCAAACCGGTTTTACAACTCCCCCTGCTTACTACAACTCTCCCTGCATCCTGCGCCTATTCAAAGTCACTCCCGGTGATGATGTCACTTCCGGTGATTACGTCGCTTCCGTTAATTACATCACCTCTGGTGTCATTTCCGATGGGTAGGCCTACGTCACTTCAGGCTTCTCCTAAATCTAAACCTGCAGTTGTAACTGAACCTGTGCCTGAACCTGAAACTGAACCTGTGCCTGAACCTGAAACTGAACCTGTGCCTTCGAACTCTCTGTTTTCCACTACTGATAGTTTATTATTATTTAATATGTGGCTTTTTTGCCACGGACAGAGCCAAGTAAAACACGGCCAATCGCCTGGGCAACTTGGGGAACGCTCCCATAAAGTTAACATGGAGAAATCTTCATCATATGGAACCAGGCTTTCCCCGCACTTCAGTATTCAAATACTTTTTCGGACATATGTAATATCTCAAATGTATCGTGAATGTTTGTCACTAACAATGATTTTTATTGCCTAAACATTATTTTTCCCATCCCAGCTAGCAAGGAAAATTTGGAACAACAATGGTCCATCAACGGCGTGTATGTCGACCCACCAGATGTTTTGCTCAATGGATGTTCGCCGGTCCGTTGTCAACACCGGCTTGCCAACCATTTGGACATCAGCTGGACCAAGCCGCTGGACCAAGCAACGCTGCTGACAACGGACCGGCAAACAAAAAGGTGATCAAAACCTCTGGTGATCCGACCCCAGTGCCGCTGTCGGGTCATTGCTAGCTAGCTTGCTAGCTGGGATATAACTTTGGGTTACCTTTACTCCCAGTTAATTTCGTCATGGTTCGCTGACCTCAACACTTTGTTTTGTTCAGAGGGCACTTCGCCGATACAAGTTGACCGACCATGACCTATTTTTTTGTAGGTCAAATTCAAATATATTTCATAATTACAAAAAGGGAAGTCAGAAGAGGTGAAGACATACTGACAGAGCCACATGGCTTCACAGTATAGCCTTCTGGTTAAACTATTCTAAAGGACATGCCAAGAATCTAACAATTCGTCATATGTGTTGTATCTCAGGTATGCTTTTATTGTACCTGTTCATGTGGCAACTTGGATGACATGACCACACGGCCCCTAACACCGGCATAAGCGGTATTAGATACAAATCTAGAGAGCTGTGATGAAAATGCTCTGACAGCTCGTATATTGGTAATTGGTGAGCTGTGTCACTGACAACTCGTACACTTGGGGTTGGTGAGCACAGTTAAACTCTAAAAATGAATCTAAGGA
Organism: Hanleya hanleyi; assembly: GCA_036873755.1. Taxonomy (NCBI): domain Eukaryota; kingdom Metazoa; phylum Mollusca; class Polyplacophora; order Lepidopleurida; family Hanleyidae; genus Hanleya; species Hanleya hanleyi. The sequence goes on from JAVTVY010018369.1 coordinate 43,032, forward strand.
TAATGGACAATCAGTTAACCAGACGCATCGCGTTAATCAGACTTCAAATAAAAATAAGCTACAATGACTTACTAGCAGTGATTAAATCAACTCGAGCAGCAGGCTGAGTAAGGATAACAAGTAAAGTTGTGCGGGATCAGACTTCAAATAAAAACACTGAAAACAATGACGCAAAAAGAGATAAAACTGCCATAATCATCACAATGAATATATAATATAAACTGCCATAATCATCACAATGAATATATAATATAAACTGCCATAATCATCACAATGACTATATAATATAAACTGCCATAATCATCACAATGAATATATAATATAAACTGCCATAATCATCACAATGAATATATAATATAAACTGCCATAATCATCACAATGAATATATAATATAAACTGCCATAATCATCACAATGAATATATAATATAAACAGGTACAAGTTAACCTATCGTAGACTTGTACGGATAGTAGTATCAGTGAAACTATCCAAATATTTACAACTAGAAGTCAGAGATGTTACTATACTTTTTTGCAATAGCACAAGACGTCCGTATAATGACACAATCTCCAATCAAGGGAGATCACCCTTTAGATATATACATTCCTTGACCATATATAGGACATATCACATAGTATATAACATTAATATAATTACCGATAGTTATATCTATCCACAATACACACACAAGTAGCCAAAGTGGACATTTTGGGGGTGTGAAGGAAGGTGTTTGGGGTAGAAATGGACCATCCTTGGTCCGAATGCGTCGTGTGAAGTGGCATCTTGTAGCAACGCCCGCCAACGCCAAGGTCAACGCTTCAACGCCCTGGTGAATTAGCCCAAAAGCTCTGATTGTCATGGAATTGTCACTAATTCATTGGAAATGCAGTGACGCCCGTCAACGCCCGTCGTTACGCCTTAACGCCCTAGCATAATGCCTTCACGCCATGATGTAGCCAGATGAGAGAAATACAACAACAACAACAAGGATGAGAGATCAATCATTTTATTCTCCCCAATGTTACATCATACCCACGCTTGGGGAGCCGCGGTGGGTATGGTTATAATTCAAGAAGACTCTTGCCCGATCAGAGGGCGTCATTTGGCGCTGCATCTGTCATATTCTCAGCTGCTCTTGTCCAATCAGAAGCCGTCTTTTGAGAACGTTCCATCTTTGCTCGGTGTGACCTAATCGTCGTCGAGCAGGGCAGGATATTGTTCGGGCAGCATGTCATGAAACAGTTGTTTGCGCATTCCGATCGCATTTTCCAGGGCCTCGGTGGGTGGTAGCTTCATATCCTCTTCCAAGTGATGCTTGGTCTTCATCATGGACCTGTGCGTGGGGTCGCCTTTCATTTCAAGCAGTAATAAGGTATAGTGTTCATAAAGCGCCATGGCTGTTTTCCTGATGCAGGGGCGCATTTGGGTGTATGCCTGTTGTAAGTTATCCTGTCCGGCGTCCTCGATTGCTGCAGCGTGAGTATTGATAGCTTCATGCACGATACGATCCCAGAAGGTAGGTTTTGCCTCACTTTCCTGGGATGTAGGCTGACTATCTGATGTCCAGCTCTCCGTATCAGTAGATAGATTCTCAGCAATCTCGATTTCGGTATCAGTCGGTGGACTTAACGCTTCACCCCCCTTGTGAAATAGCCCAGAAGCTCTCATTTTCATGGAATTGACACTAATTCATCGAAATGCGGTGACGCCCGTCGTTACGCCTTAACGCCCGTCTCAACGCCTTAACGCCCAATCTTAACGCCTTAACGTCCTATCTCAACGCGTTATGCATTGTCGATCATCATTGGATGGACATCATTATGTTAGAGGTTGAAGAAGATAATTTTCCGTCTCCAGCGGCGTCTCCATAAAAGTTTGAAATGCCTCATGCAGGGTCAGCAGAATCAGCAGATTCTGGACACGGGTAGTTGTGTGGGTATCCTTACTGGGTATTATCTGTTTTTTATCTGTTGACATACGCGAGTCACCCATTGGATGTCATCTATGAGCCTGATAAGATGACAACGCATGCATTGGTGCTGAACGGTGGATCCACCTTCAGCTGTATCAATAATAGCATCGACATTGGCTCGACGTAACGCTTCGGTTAGAATACCCTCGTTGTCGGGTTCAAGCAAGTTGGACTCTACAGTGCTCATGGTGAAATGAGGGGACGACTGGTGCCGTGTGGTCTATTTATAGTGGGACGCTTTTGGTCTTAATGATGCGTTCAAACAAATGTTTCATTTGTGCTATTGCTCTGACATACGCCGCTTTCCACTTCATGCATGAGGTTTTCAACATCGACGCTGTTCTTTCGATTTCCATATGGACCGGGTCCTTCTTCAACAATTTCATATGAGTGACGAGGTCGGCATACTGCTGACGTAAAGTTCGTAGTCTGGGTGCCAATGTGTTATGGGCTACAATTGCCGCTTCCTCTTTCGAATACCCTTTGTGGTGAAACTTGTTTCCTGTGGCTCCAACGTCTCGCCCATCTCGGCGTCCATACTTTCTTTGAACAAATCTTTCCATAGCCTCGAGTTCACATTATGTCCATTCCCTTGTACGGGTTTGTGTTGGTCCTTCACGGTTGGCTGATATTCCGGGATTGACGGTATGAAGGGACCCGCTGTATGGGGGCGGTTTGCTGCTGCTATGCCAAATGTGGACTCGGTGGATGGTGTAGGGGTATATGACGTTGCGGTGATGCCTCACCGGGTAACAGGTGGGTCGTCAGCCGGCGATCTTCGGGGATATGGGCTTTTAAATGTACGAACAGGTAGCCGTACGGACGACTTGTCGCCCCTTAACACGCCTGCATGAAATGGTCGATGTTCTGAGGATAAATTCGACTATCAACCACAATGAGGTTGGAGAACAACACAAAGTATTGGCAGTTCAAGGCAATATCTCTGGACGCCTTCCCTTGAGGAAAGAGATTCTGAGTCAAATAGATGACGGGCAGATCGCGAAGATGGGACCCTTCGAATTGTTCTGGCCACACTCATCAGGTCATCGGGCACTACCACGTTGGTCTGCTCGGAATCGAAGTAATACGGTTCGTCTCTGTCGTGAGGAATTCCTGGGACGAAACTCACATTCTGTAATCGCGTAGTTTCGTACGCGAACTGCCATTGGCTATAACACCATACAACGTGTGTCGGAGCTGGGGTTACCACACCTTCCTCTAAGAACTTCATCACCCAGGACGTCTTTCCAAACCCCGTAAGGCCGCTCACCGTCATCGTATAGAGATGTTCTACTCTACTTGGTGGACCTATAGCGGAACTCGGTGGTGTCTCTTGTCTATGCATTAGACGCATATGTCTGAGCATATTGTCGCGACGAGAGAGCTCACCAATTACCAATATATGAGTTGTCAGAGCATTTCCATCATAGCTCTCTAGATTTGTATCTAATACCGCTTATGCCGGTGCTAGGGGCCGTGTGGTCATATCATCCAAGTTGCCACATGAACAGGTACAATACAAGCGTACCTGAGATACAACACATATCACGAATTGTTAGATTCTTGGTCTGTGCTTTAGAATAGGTGAACCGGAAGACTATACTGTGAAGTCATGTGACTGTCAGTATGTCGGCACCTCTTCCCACTTCCCTTTTATGGGTTGTAATTTTTACCTGTATATGGCGAGATTCTGCTGGTGGACGTTTCGTCCCCGAGGCCCGCCCCCTGTACAGACCTTTTGGTCTTTGATATATGTTGGCATTTGTGGGAAGTTGATGCTGGGTCGACATCGGGCCTACAGTGTTAAATGCCGTCATTTTCATCTGACGACGATCCCCAGTGTACGAGTTGTCACAGCGAAACAGCTCACCAATTACCAATATACGAGTTGTCAGAGCATTTCCATCATAGCTCTCTAGATTTGTATCTAATACCGCTTATGCCGGTGCTAGGGGCTGTGTGGTCATATCATCCAAGTTGCCACATGAACAGGTACAATAAAAGCGTACATGAGATACAACACATATCACGAATCGTTAGATTCTTGGTATGTGCTTTAGGTTAACCGGAAGACTATACTGTGAAGTCATGTGACTCTGTCAGTATGTCGGCACCTCTTCCCACTTCCCTTATATGTGTTGTAATTCTGACAGAACGGACATGTACTCGACATGGTACCCGGTCAGAGGGTGGATACAGACTGAGGTTAATTGTGTGCAACGACCTTATATGACCACTCACTCCCTCACTCACTCACTCTGTGAGTTCATTTTGACCATTTTGGCCCCATCAGCCCACAGACCAAGCACATGTTTTGGTCTAGGTTAAGAGCGTACATTCCAGCACAAAAGTTTGACGAGGAAGGAAGATGGCAAGTTACAAGAGCAACACGTGGAGTGAAAAGACTATAGAGTTCGAGGTGCTGGTAAAGACCAGGAAGACGGCGAGTGAAGACTCGTCCAACACCTATAGACTATAAGTCTTTTTTCGTACCAATACGGTTTCTCGCTGTATGTAGACACTGAGGGTTCCCCACTGGCCATTTAACATGGGCAAATAGATGGCAATATTGTCGGGGACCATGTTTCGGGAGATTCACATTGGAGAGTCAGTGAGGTCTCAGCCTTCTTGCTGGGCCGTCACGTGACCGGAAGTGACCTTTGACCTTTTGACCCGAATGTGACGTCATAGTCGAATCAGGCGACCATCCGGTATTTGAAGGTTCGGGACTATTTTCTGTCCGCAGAAGCTTGTTCCTGTGACCGCATCACCGCCAGACCGCATCACCGCGGAGGAATACAAGCCACATAGAGACCGGAAGTGACGTCACACGGTCACACTTGCGCAGACCACCAGGGGGACGCCACCAAACCACGTGACCTGCGCACTTTCATTTTTTTCACCCGCGCATGCGTGCGGCCGGTTAACCCGCGCATGTGTGCAGCCGGATAACTCGCGCATGCGTACGGCCGGGCCGGGAAAACCCGGATGGAAAAACCCGGATGTTGAAGAGGACCCGGATGATGAAGATGTCCCGGGGGTAAAACTAGGGTACCCAGATGGGAGACGGAGGGAATCCAATCCATTCCAATATCACTCTCCATCGTAGTGATCGCTCTCTCCAATATCACTCTCCATTGTAGTGATCGCTCTCTCCAATATCACTCTCCATTGTAGTGATCGCTCTCTCCAATATCACTCTCCATTGTAGTGATCGCTCTCTCCAATATCACTCTCCATTGCAGTGATCGCTGTCTGCATTATCACTGCCCATTGTAGTGATCGCTCTCTCCAATATCACTCTCCATTGCAGTCATCGGTCTCTCCAATATCACTCTCCATTGTAGTGATCGCTCTCTCCAATATCACTCTCCACTGCAGTCATCGGTCTCTCCAATATCACTCTCCATTGTAGTGATCACTCTCTCCAATATCACTCTCCATTGTAGTCATCGCTCTCTGCAATATCACTGCCCATTGTAGTGATCGCTCTCTCCAATATCACTCTCCATTGCAGTCATCGGTCTCTCCAATATCACTCTCCATTGTAGTGATCACTCTCTCCAATATCACTCTCCATTGTAGTCATCGCTCTCTGCAATATCACTGCCCATTGCAGTGATCGCTCTCTCCAATATCACTCTCCATTGTAGTCATCGGTCTCTCCAATATCACTCTCCATTGTAGTCATCGGTCTCTCCAATATCACTCTCCATTGTAGTCATCGGTCTCTCCAATATCACTCTCCATTGTAGTCATCAGTCTCTCCAATATCACTCTCCATTGTAGTGATCGGTCTCTCCAATATCACTCTCCATTGCAGTCATCGGTCTCTCCAATATCACTCTCCATTGCATTCATCGCTCTCTCCAATATCACTCTCCATTGTAGTCATCGGTCTCTCCAATATCACTCTCCATTGTAGTCATCGGTCTCTCCAATATCACTCTTCAATGTAGTCATCGGTCTCTCCAATATCACTCTCCATTGTAGTCATCGGTCTCTCCAATATCACTCTCCATTGTAGTCATCGGTCTCTCCAATATCACTCTCCATTGTAGTGATCGCTCTCTCCAATATCACTCTCCATTGTAGTGATCGCTCTCTCCAATATCACTCTCCATTGCAGTGATCGCTGTCTGCATTATCACTGCCCATTGTAGTGATCGCTCTCTCCAATATCACTCTCCATTGCAGTCATCGGTCTCTCCAATATCACTCTCCATTGTAGTGATCGCTCTCTCCAATATCACTCTCCATTGCAGTCATCGGTCTCTCCAATATCACTCTCCATTGTAGTGATCACTCTCTCCAATATCACTCTCCATTGTAGTCATCGCTCTCTGCAATATCACTGCCCATTGTAGTGATCGCTCTCTCCAATATCACTCTCCATTGTGATCGCTCTCTCCAATATCACTCTCCATTGTAGTCATCGGTCTCTCCAATATCACTCTCCATTGTAGTCATCGGTCTCTCCAATATCACTCTCCATTGTAGTCATCGGTCTCTCCAATATCACTCTCCATTGTAGTCATCAATATCACTCTCCATTGTCTCTCCAATATCACTCTCCATTGTAGTGATCGGTCTCTCCAATATCACTCTCCATTGCAGTCATCGGTCTCTCCAATATCACTCTCCATTGCATTCATCGCTCTCTCCAATATCACTCTCCATTGTAGTCATCGGTCTCTCCAATATCACTCTCCATTGTAGTCATCGGTCTCTCCAATATCACTCTTCAATGTAGTCATCGGTCTCTCCAATATCACTCTCCATTGTAGTCATCGGTCTCTCCAATATCACTCTCCATTGTAGTCATCGGTCTCTCCAATATCACTCTCCATTGTAGTGATCGCTCTCTCCAATATCACTCTCCATTGCAGTGATCGCTGTCTGCATTATCACTGCCCATTGTAGTGATCGTTCTCTCCAATATCACTCTCCATTGTAGTCATCGCTCTCTGCAATATCACTGCCCATTGTAGTGATCGCTCTCTCCAATATCACTCTCCATTGCAGTCATCGGTCTCTCCAATATCACTCTCCATTGTAGTGATCGGTCTCTCCAATATCACTCTCCATTGTAGTGATCACTCTCTCCAATATCACTCTCCATTGCAGTCATCGGTCTCTCCAATATCACTCTCCATTGTAGTGATCGGTCTCTCCAATATCACTCTCCATTGTAGTCATCGCTCTCTGCAATATCACTGCCCATTGTAGTGATCGCTCTCTCCAATATCACTCTCCATTGCAGTCATCGGTCTCTCCAATATCACTCTCCATTGTAGTGATCACTCTCTCCAATATCACTCTCCATTGTAGTCATCGCTCTCTGCAATATCACTGCCCATTGTAGTGATCGCTCTCTCCAATATCACTCTCCATTGCAGTCATCGGTCTCTCCAATATCACTCTCCATTGCATTCATCGCTCTCTCCAATATCACTCTCCATTGCAGTCATCGGTCTCTCCAATATCACTCTCCATTGTAGTCATCGGTCTCTCCAATATCACTCTCCATTGTAGTCATCGCTCTCTCCAATATCACTCTCCATTGTAGTGATCGGTCTCTCCAATATCACTCTCCATTGTAGTCATCGCTCTCTCCAATATCACTCTCCATTGTAGTCATCGCTCTCTCCAATATCACTCTCCATTGCATTCATCGCTCTCTCCAATATCACTCTCCATTGTAGTCATCGGTCTCTCCAATATCACTCTCCATTGCATTCATCGGTCTCTCCAATATCACTCTCCATTGTAGTCATCGGTCTCTCCAATATCACTCTCCATTGTAGTCATCGGTCTCTCCAATATCACTCTCCATTGTAGTCATCGCTCTCTCCAATATCACTCTCCATTGTAGTCATCAGTCTCTCCAATATCACTCTCCATTGTAGTCATCGGTCTCTCCAATATCACTCTCCATTGCATTCATCACTCTCTCCAATATCACTCTCCATTGTAGTGATCACTCTCTCCAATATCACTCTCCATTGTAGTCATCGGTCTCTCCAATATCACTCTCCATTATAGTCATCGCTCTCTCCAATATCACTCTCCATTGCATTCATCGCTCTCTCCAATATCACTCTCCATTGTAGTCATCGGTCTCTCCAATATCACTCTCCATTGTAGTCATCGCTCTCTCCAATATCACTCTCCATTGCATTCGTCGCTCTCTCCAATATCACTCTCCATTGTAGTGATCACTCTCTCCAATATCACTCTCCATTGTAGTCATCGGTCTCTCCAATATCACTCTCCATTGTCGTGATCGCTCTCTCCAATATCACTCTCCATTGTAGTCATCGGTCTCTCCAATATCACTCTCCATTGTAGTCATCGGTCTCTCCAATATCACTCTCCATTGTAGTGATCGCTCTCTCCAATATCACTCTCCATTGTAGTCATCGGTCTCTCCAATATCACTCTCCATTGTAGTCATCGCTCTCTCCAATATCACTCTCCATTGTAGTGATCGCTCTCTCCAATATCACTCTCCATTGTAGTGATCGCTCTCTCCAATATCACTCTCCATTGTAGTCATCGGTCTCTCCAATATCACTCTCCATTGCATTCATCGCTCTCTCCAATATCACTGCCCATTGTAGTGATCGCTCTCTCCAATATCACTCTCCATTGCAGTCATCGGTCTCTCCAATATCACTCTCCATTGCATTCATCTCTCTCTCCAATATCACTCTCCATTGTAGTGATCGCTCTCTCTAATATCACTCTCCATTGCAGTCATCGGTCTCTCCAATATCACTCTCTATTGCATTCATCGCTCTCTCCAATATCACTCTCCATTGTAGTGATCGCTCTCTCCAATATCACTCTCCATTGCAGTCATCGATCTCTCCAATATCACTCTCCATTGTAGTCATCGCTGATTCACCAGAGAACTATGGTGATTCACCAGAGGCTTGTTTATGGGAAACCCGGATGTTGAAGAGTACCCGGATGTAAGACTGAGGGACGACGCAATCCAGTCCCCTGGATGGAAAAATCCGGATGTTGAAGAGTACCCGGATGTTGAAACCAGGGTACCCGGATGTAAGGAAAAGCAACGGCCCGCATATTTGAAGTCCCGGGATACTTTCTGTCCGCGGAAGCTTTTCCCGCCATCGCATCACCGCCAGACCACATCACCGCGGAGGAATACATGCCCCAAAGGTCACGTGGCCGGAAGTGCCGGAACTGTAGTGAACTTAACCTCTGTGACCTCCCCGTGATCTCCCCAATATGCAAATTTTTTAGGTCAATAGGCATGTAAATGCGCAATATATACTACTTGCGTCGCTGCTCGATAATGCAGCCTACGTCAGTCGTGCGCCCGCCAAATCTATATAAACATATACGGTACTAGAATACAGTACATGTACTTAACTAACCATTATATATAAAAATATTACAGAATAGCTAGATTTACGAGTTTACATGATTTGACAACTTTATATAAATAAGTATATAAATAATCCAGACACACACACAGATATGCACACATACACAATTCACACATCATGCATTCAACTCTTTCCCATAAGAAAATATTATTAATAAAAATGGCTACTCAGCTACTTGTCTACAAAATAAGGTAGAATCCACATTATACTACCATGAATCTAGTAGCAAGCTTACATTAAATAAACATAGAAATACAGTACAAAATGTAGTAAAAATAGCAACAACTAACCTTAGTTACAATCCAAAAAATAGTCCAGAAAATTCCCAAATTAATAAACTGGTCTATTCTACACATGAGCAGTGTGACTAACGTCACAGGACCTACGAAGTAGAGTAGGCATTAGGACTCGATCGTATTTTCATTGAGATATGATGTGACCCTCCCCTACGGTACGTTTCATCATAATATGGTACATGTACAACCTTCCATAACAGCCACAGGTTCTCTTTATAACATGCCTTTTGTGAGATTGAGCAAGATTATATTCTGGGTATTTATATATTTACATCGATGTGTTTAATGAAAGTATATTGGTGAATGTTCTGGTCATTTAGTGATCCGGCCCTGGTACATCAAGCAGTTGAATAGACTCGGAGTTAAACGTCTATAAATAGTTCGCTCAGCTGTATTGAGGTCGCTGTCCTCAGATCTGCGGTTGAATCCAACAGCGAGAGAGCACCAGGCATGCCAGGGCTGTTCCCAAATTCCATGGTGTCATGTTTCCCTCGCTTAAATGATCGGACTTTTCTCCGTATGATCTATAACAATATACTGAAGTGTTAATTATAAATCTAATTTTAATCAGAATTATTTCAGATCAGAACTAGCTGGTAACAATGCCCTAATGCTCGTTCATGCCAAAAATCAAGGTTATAATGTCAACGGTTCTCCTTATTTTGCCGACGAAAGGATTCGGATGGACTGCCTGACTGACTGACTCACTCATTACCGGACAATTTGCGATCTGTAGCCTACTTCGTAGGAATAGAAAGGTAGCATTTATGTAGTTTACGGTAATTCAACTCGAGACCAACACCTTCTATGCACAAGATAATAATGATTCTATGTGATTCTCCTGAGCATAACCGGTACAAAGACGAATAAATAGCGTCTCTACATCACGTTGTTATCTAGAAATATGAGACAACACATTTTGGGCATCGGCAATCTGATGAATGTACTATTCCGGTTTCCTTGTTTCACATTATATTCTATGGCAGTTGATCGGTGATTTTCTTCATTGATAAACGTTAAACCACCTCAGCTTCGTTGTGCAAACAGCGCTGAATTTTTGGGGGTATATGCAGTAGGGTATTTTTAGCCGGAGAGTAACTGATAGGCCTACTCATTAAATGCGATAAAAGGCTGGAGCAAAACGGACCACAGTTTTCCTGGCAGTGATGACATGTTTGGATGTGAAATAGGATACACGTTACAGGCTACAGCTTACATATATATAACAATATACTGAAGTGTTAATTATAAATCTAATTTTAATCAGAATTATTTCAGATCAGAACTTGCTGGTAACAATGCCCTAATGCACGTTCATGCCAAAAATCAAGGTTCTAATGTCAACGGTTCTCCTTATTTTGCCGACGAAAGGATTCGGATGGACTCACTCATTACCGGACAATTTGCGATCTGTAGCCTACTTCGTAGGAATAAAGTCGGAGTGGCAAGTGGCAGTTAGTTGTGCACAAGATTTAAAAGCAGATTTTAACAAATTGAAAATAAAGCCAATCAGAATAACTCCTGATTGAAGATTTAAACTATACTGACCAATCACTAAACAGGTTCAGGCTGCTTAGTAGCACAATGCTTATCTACCAACAGGTTCTAAGTTAAACAAAGACAAAGGACACTTAAAACAATACGCACTCTGAACATATAGAATTCCTCTACCTAATTCCGTACTAACTATATACATATACGTAGCCTGTGTTTTGGTATCTATTATTTGGCCATACACGCCCGCAGTTACAGTGTCTACCATAGGCCTACATTGTCTCTGATTTATTCAAACAAGGACTCACTAATTTGGATATTTGTCAGAAAAAAAATCAACACTAGGATGATGAATTTCCAATCAGTATAATTATAGGGTGAGGGAAATATCCACTCGGGGAAAAGCCAAAGATTCTCGTCTTACTGTGCTGTTCTAATCGTTTTGTGTGTTAAATACAAATTGTGTTTGTCTGTTGGTCAAATTTGTGCTGATCACCTTTTTCTCTTCACAACCAGCTGTGCTCGCTGAGTTTTTCATCACCTTTTCTTATCATCATTGAATTGTTCATACTTCATGTAATGATCACAATAGCCAAGTCGGGGGATAATATTGTGTCTATAGGCCCACGGCTTTTCAGCGCCACAAAGGCCTTGACAATAGTTCTTTACATGAATTATCTATCCGTATTGGTTCAAGACGTAATGAGTTTATTTTCCAGTATCTTAACATGCAGCTGCAGTTGATGTATTTAGCCCTGGGGTAAAATATTAGGGGTTACAGTCAATGGATTACCCTGTATAACGAGTTTTCGACTTCTAACTCACTTCTGGCAACACGTTTTGACAGTGGAAAAGTGAAGTGAAGTGATGATCTGTGTCTAGATTTTCACACCTGTAAACTGTCAATGCGAAATAAATGATCTGATCAAAAGATGTGTGAAGTATATCGTTCCACCTTTGAGACGGCGTTCCCTTTGATGGCAGAGGCTATACGGAAAGCCGATTTTATTGGTGAGAAACGGAGCCTGCAATCCTCATCGTTGCCTGGAAATCATTTCCACTGACTAACTCTGTCTATGAACGGATAACCAATGGCTGAATGAGTCTGAATTCAGTGATATTGTAACCATGCAATTCCACAGCAACCATCTGATATTTCTTGCTCTGCCTCAACTGTTATCCGGGCCCAATCAAACCTTGCTGCTTCAAACAACCTATGATGCAAATTATGCATAACATTGACAGCTCTTCTCAGACTCAGATGTTCACATCACTCAGAAAAAGCAGTGAACAATGACATGCCTGGAAGTTTGTTCTGGAGCAGCAAGGTTGACTCGGGGTATATGTTATAATCGATGGTTTTCGATCAGGATTATGGGTTGACTAGTTCACATTGTAATACAATGACCAGTGCAGTCAGGATCTTTGTGATGGCTTCTCTGTATTCTAGACACATGTCGTCCACTCTGATTCCAAGTAGAATCTGGGCATCCATTTGGATGGGTTTTTTTAATGTAAATTTGAATTTGATGTCCCAGTCAGCAATAGCAGAATTTAATCCCTGACCTGAATGGTTAACAACTTCCGTGATCGTGAACATGGGCACCATAATTTAGATGTTAATGGCTTAAGAATGTGTTAGCTGTTTAACAAATTTTCAACAGACCTTCAGGCCTTAGCACTGTGTGACACCATAATTCAGATGAGTGCACATTGTATTGTATTGTGAGGGAGAGGCTAGGTTCATTCTGTTGAATGTAGGAGCAACATCATTTCTGCTCCTACATTCCACTTAACTTTGCCTGGAGCAACATCATTTCTGCTCCCACATTCCACTTAACTTTGCCTCTCCGTACAGCATGCTCATCTGAAGTACATTGTCACACAGTGCTTAGCCTATTTCAAAGAAAATAAAGAGAAGTAGGCCTAAGGGAAATATCACCTAACATTATATGCCTTCACGGAATCAGAGTTTCTGGTGATCAATCCATACACCTTCCTCAGTGAAATTCATGAAACCTGATATACAGGTGATAAGCATGATAAAATCTTAAAATTATCATTGTCTTCAGAAACACAATGCTTCAAGACATATTAAAATATAAGATTTAAAATATTTGGGTTTTATTTTCACAGTCAAAATTGTTCATCTTGGCTATCTAAATCCAATTTAGTTTATTTAATGCTTGCATGGCTAAGTAATCACAGCAGCTGACGTCAGAATAAGACACTGACACCTACTCTCGCTGATCTATTCTGCCTAACGGGCATAAATATTATGGATGTTACTTCTGATGGTATAGCACTGACGGAGGCAGGAATCCTGTCATTGGTACTAATCCCATTAAGGTGGTTAGGTAGACTGACCTTTCCTGCATAAACGTTATAGCAATGGTCAGACTGGACATGTGTCAGTGAGCAGCATTCCAGCCTCTGGTCACAATCTGCGGCTTGTACAACATTTCTCCCATTATTGGGAAATATTTTAAATATTGATACCGGGCACAAATCTGGTAAATATGATCCATATTACTTGACTATTTCAAGAAGGGACTTCTGTGCTCACCTTAATGAATATTTTGGCAACTCTAAGTTGTCAGTTATCACTAGTTCAAATATTTCCCCATACTGGATAAATTGAATTTTACGACCCACAGAACACAACCAGAAGTTGGACTGCTGTTCCCTGACAATGTCTGGTTATAAACACAGCTGTATATAAAAGTGGATAGGCCCCTATGTGTCCTCTTCATTACATGATGCCAATTTCTACATTCTCACTTCAAACTTGCCTTGACATATTTGACCTCGAATCCATAAGCTAAATACCGTCCATTTGAATTTCATAATGTGTCGTAGAAAAGCGTTTTTGATCAATGTATAAATTGGGCCAACACAATCACTATATTAGGAGGAATGATGTAGCTACTTGAGGATGATGTCACCCCCTACACACAATCGGTGGGTAGGTTCTGATTGGTTCATCTCAGTATTTGAACACTGAACGGTCAGACATATCAAGGCAAGTTCGAAGTGGGAACATAGAAATTGGCTTGGTGTATTGAAGATGCTATCTGTCAATTGCAGGTCCTACTTTTACCATTAGTTGAAATAATGTATATTCAGGAAATTTTGGTTAAAATACTTACTTCTCGTCTTGACTTTGGTGTTTCTTTAGAAGGTGGTTACAAGCTACAGGGTACCTACACAAAGAACAGTCATGGTAGCCACCTATTTTGGTTAAAACCTAGTATTTGTTATTTTTTGGTATCTTGCTACTTTTATTGGTAGCCACCTACATGTACCCAAAATGATAATTAATACAGTGTCTTTCTTAATTTTGAATCTAACCATTTAAATTTCAAATGGCTGGACATGCTGGAGGGACCAGATGGTAATCTTTTTTGTACTGAAGTACTTGATCTATGACTGGATATGACTGGAATAGTGAATACATGCAGTAGGACCTGTCAGTTGTCATGATTGTTGAGATTAATTTGGAATAGTAATTGTCTAAATTGTTTGCATCATTTCCTCACTGAAAAGCTCCAAATTGACAATGAAGTGAATAGAAATAATGTATTTATAATTGAGAGCTACTATTTCTAGATTGTTTGATGCTGACATATTGCTGATGTAAGTACTCCAGGTACCATCCATACAATATCTTAAATAATATCTGCTAGAATTATTCTTACATGTGGAAATAGTGTTGAAAGCAACGATAAATCATATTCACTCGCTCAGCCACTCAATTCTTACATGTGTAGTATCACTGCTTTCGGTTCCCTATAGTTCCGTTATGGTATAACATGTGCTGATGTACTGTACCTGTATCAGGAGATGTCCCTGGACTCGTCCCAATGCCTTTATTCCCCAAACTAACCTTAATCTCCAAACATATGAGTGTAATTTTTTGTCAAGAAGTAAACTTACAATGATGTCTGTACAATGTACATATGTATTTCAGCCATCGACACAGAATTCACAGGCCTCACAAAATCAGACCAGATCAAACCCAGGTAAGAGAATAATGATGCTCTTAAACAGATTTATGAAAGTAGAATATGACATAGTGGGTAAATTTAATATGTTTGGGGGAAACGACGATCAACACAAAAGTTGAAATTTAGATTTTTATTTGCTTAGAAATAGCATGTATGTGTGAATATAATATCAAGCTACTATCAGGAAGAACCTGTGTGTAATGCATATATATTTTAGTGTTGCTAATATCATACAAATTAAAGTACAAAAGGTGTCCATGAAAAGTACAAAATAACAGAAATCCCAGTGTTAAAAACTGAGAATTATTCCAGACTTTAATTCTATGTGGTTTGTTTTATACTTTCAACTCCTTCCCTCTTTCTTTTGCTGGGAATTTTCTATCTCTGACCCATTTCAATTTTCGTACTTTTTCCGTGATGTAAAATATCGCGTTTATGTCCCATGTCATGTGGAGAAATATTTACCATTGGTCTATCACAGACCCATTCTATGTTATTTTTTCATATTTTATACCAATATCAGCAACATTTATTATAAAAATAAGTAATCTTGTGAGAAAATGTGCTGTCTCTGCTTTCCGTCTGTTGGAAATCACGAAAAAATAGTCGCAATTTCCCAGCGTTTACTCCCTGGTTTTCCCGCTGCACTTTCCATATTATCATATATCGTTGTGTAGCTAATTCTCCGTAGATTGGGGATTTGGCAGTGACATCACGAGATGACAGGCACAGAACGAGCTATAACTAATATAATCCTAAAAGCAAAGGAGAATGAAGACTGGTAATAAATATTCATAAGTTGAAGTAAAACAGCATCACTGATTGGCCAAGGCTGAGCGACATTTCAGCAGCCTGGCATGATTGGAGCAAGACAGTTTGTTTGCGCGGGGTCGCCATGGTCACTTGTCGATGAGAGGCAGTGTGGGCAGGCCGAGGAAGAATGATGCATGAACATTTTAAAACGGAGATCAACAAGTCCCGGGAAAATGTTTATAATAAACTCAAATGTGCGGATTTGATAAGTTAGTCATCAATGTCAGATACTCTGGTTGTTTATACTCCCGTCACGTGAAATATTCAGGAATTTGGAAGCAGCTTTTATTATTTTTCGAACGTTTCTCATGGAGCACACCAAACACATTAAGATGATTTGGTGTTAAATCATGCATTTTCCATCAACTATTTCTGTTCCTCTCCCAATTTCATTTTTCCCTTACTACAAAACATACCAACAGTACATATAGTCAGATTTATTTAAATTTGGGCTTTCTGAAAATGTATAGTATTTTTTCATTAGGTTTTAATTAAAGTAAACACAAAAAATTGCAAAAATAATCCATCACATGGGAACTCCAGTGACACGTCAAAATCCGTCTTCATGGGTTAGGTGAACACTCGTCAAAACACGCTTACATGGGGATCTACACAAGTCATCAAAACCTGCTTATATTAGGGAAAGAGTTAAACAATCCATTGATGCCAGTGTTGGAGAGTCCATAATTTGCAATGTATATTTTTATAGATCCAATACTATCCCCTCTTCGTGTTTCAGATATCGTCTTTTTCACCACTCATTTTCACTTTCAATCATGTTGACATTATTTTACAGCCTGTTTGACACAAGTGATGAAAGATACAGAAAACTGAAGACAGGAATATCAGAGTTCATACCTTCCCAAATAGGTACATAAATCAACTGGCCTGTCTTGGTAGTGAATGGCTGTATTGTAATATCAGTTATGAATGTTATAATACTAAAACAAATTATATTTTTTATCTCGCCTTATGAAGTAAAGGGGAGATATTGTGAGGGGGGAAAGAGGATGTCGTCGTCGGTGTCGGTGTCCCCTGCCTGGAAATGATAAGGTTTTTGGTTTAGCAAATTAAAAAAAAATCTAGAAAAATTAGAAAAAATATTAAAAAAATATAAAAAATATGGGGGGTGGATATGCCACCTGGGGGTACTACCCCTGGGGTGCTCCAATGTTAAAATCCCTATGATAGAGTTTTGCATTTAGCTGAAGTGCACATGTACATCTGTACTTAGAAAGTTTGTTGCAGTTGTCAGCTGTCATTGGATGATTATGAAACTTGGTACACATGTTTCTTATGATTAGAGGATGTACCTGTGCTATTTTTGAGAAGAAATATTCATTTTTATCCAAATTATGGCAAATGAATGAGTTTTCTGTTTAAGTAAATTGTACATGTAGGCCTCTACATGTATACATGTACATGTACATGGTAAGTTTGCTGCAGTTGTCAGCTGTCACTGAATGATTATGAAACTTGGTACACATGTTTCTTTTGATTAGAGGACGTACCTGTGCTATTTTTGAGAAGAAATATTCATTTTTCTCCAAATTATGGCAAATGAATGAGTTTTCTGTTTAAGTAAATTGTACAGGTAGGCCTCTACATGTATACATGTACATGGTAGGTTTGCTGCAGTTGTCAGCTGTCACTGAATGGTTATGAAACTTGGTACACATGTTTCTTATGATCAGAGGATGTACCTGTGCTATTTTTGAGAAGAAATATTAATTTTTCTCCAAATTATGGCAAATGAATGAGTTTTCTGTTTAGGTGAAATGTACATGTAGGCCTCTATATGTATACATGTACATGGTAAGTTTGCTGCAGTTGTCAGCTCTCATTGGATGATTACAAAACTTGGTACACATGTTTCTTATGATTAGAGAATGTACCTGTGCTATTTTTGAGATGAAATATTAATATTTCTACATATTATGGCAAATGATAAAGTTTTGCGTTTAGCTGAAGTGCACATCAGTACACCACAGTTTGCTGCAGTTGTCAGCTGTCATTGAATGATTATGGAACTTGGTACACATGTTTCTTATGATTAGAAGATGTACCTGTGCTATTTAGGAGATGAAATATTATTTTTTTTTCAAATTTTGAGGGTTTTGTCTAAGTAATCTGCCAATAATAATGTACATGTATATACATGTACACCTGTACATGGAAAGTTTTCTGAAGCTGTCAGCTTTCATTGGATGAGTTTGACACTTGCTAACCAAGTTCAATGTGATTTGATGATGTGCATGTGCTATTTAAGAAATATGACATTAAATATGAATTTTTGTCCTAATTATTGCAGTTTAGACTTTGTACCTTTCCATTGATAAGGTTTTTGTTGGGCAAAAATTTACATGTAGATCTGTACATGGAAAGTTTGTTGAACCTTTCGTGGGATGATTATAATACTTGGTGGACATGTTTCATGTTTTCCTAGGTCACAGTTCTCCAGCAGTAATCCCACACGGGACTGACCTATCCAGCTGTATTCCCAAATGGCATTGGCCTATCCAGCAGTAATGCCACACGTGACTGACCGATCCAGCAGTAATCCCATACGGAACTCAACTATCCAGCAGTAATCCCAGACCGAACTGGTCTATCCAGCAGTAATCCCATTTGGGACTGGCATATCCAGCAGTAATCTCACACAGGACTGACCTATCCTGGAGTAATCCCAAATGGCACTGGCCTATCCAGCAGTAATGCCACACGGGACTGACCTATCCAGCAGTAATCCCAGACCGGACTGGCCTATCCAGCAGTAGTCCCACATTGGACTGGCCTATCCAGCAGTAATCCCACATGGGACTGGCCTATCCAGCAGTAATTCCACACGGGACTGGCCTATGCAGCAGTGATCTCACATGGGACTGACCTATCCAGAAGTAATATGACACTGGACTGCAATATGCAGCAGTAATCCCACATGGCACTGACCTGTCCAGCCATGATTCTACATGGGACTGACCTATCTCGCTGTAATCCCACACAGGTTTAGCCTATCCAGCAGTAATCCCACATGGGACTGGCCTCCCCAGCCATAATTCCACACAGGATTGCCGTATGCAGCAGTAATCCCACACTGGACTGCCTATGCAGCAGTAATCCCACGTGGGACTGTCCTATCCAGCATTAATCCCATACGAGACTCATCTATCCAGCAGTAATCCAAGACAAGACTGGTCTATCCAGCAGTAATCCCACTTGGGACTGGACTATCCAGCAGTAATCCCACAGGGGACTGGTCTATCCATCAGTAATAACACACGGGACTGGTTCACCCAGCAGTAATCCTACACAGGACTGGCCTATCCAGCAGTAATCTCACATGGGACTGACCTATCCAGCAGTAATCCCACACTGGACTGCCTATGCAGCAGTAATCCCATGTGGGACTGTCCTATCCAACATTAATCCCATACGAGACTCATCTATCCAGCAGTAATCCAAGACAGGACTGGCCTATCCAGCAGTAATCCCACTTGGGACTGGACTATCCAGCAGTAATCCCACAGGGGACTGGTTTATCCATCAGTAATAACACACGGGACTGGTTCACCCAGCAGTAATCCTACACAGGACTGCCCTTTGCACCAGTAATCCGACGGCACTGACCTATCCATCCTACATGGGATTAACTTATATGCCAGTAATCCCACATGGGACTGATGTTATTGTCTGTACCAGATAATCTATTCCAGACATTATTGTCTGTACCACATCACCTATTCCAGACGTTATTGTTTGCTCTACATGTATGCTTTCAATACTGCTGCACCTTCGGCGGATGACCCCGCAAGGCGAGATGTTGGGGTTCTCAGAACGCTTGTTAGAGTTACACATTATCAGCTGAATAATTGCATTCAGTGAAACTACCTGAGGTGACAAACATAATAATTTAAAATCACACACTAGGTTTCAAAACTGGAAAACACAATGTCGTTGAGTAAATGAATAAAAACATCATGTGCATGATTCTTTAGAGTGAAGAATAAAACTTATTCCAAAGATGTTTTTGAACAGTGTATTTTGTCAATGATTCAGTAGTTTTCACACATATGAACAGACTTTGCTTCCTCTTATATTCACAGGTTTGGCAGCATTCGTAAAAGAACCAAAGGATAATAAGTGAGTACATTCTGTGCAGACCTGTTCAAACCATACACAGGCAATCCTTGCACTGATCTGTTGGGATAAGCTCTGACATGATAAGTTCTAATTAGTTATGGACTGACTGTACTGTACCAAACAGTTACTGTACAGTTCCAGTGGGCACGGGTTCCTGTTGCTTCAATGCATTTTGCTGAGAAGCAACAGGAACTTGATAATGTGATGTCTAGCACTATAATATCACTTGTCTTTATTGCACCGTGTAAACGTCCTGCTTGTGTCTTGCTTGCTGTCCTCAATTGTGCTGTTTTATGGGGTGGATGGAGAGTGTCTGGTTCCATGCTGCTTCAAAGATTTTTTCTTTGAAGTAGCAGGAACGCAACTTGGCTGGGTGGTGCTTAGTTGGTTCATCGCGATATGGCTGAAACAATGTTGAGAGCGAAGTTAAATCCTATTCACTCACTCACCCTGTACAGTTCCATGCAGTCAACAATTGAATGGTTCTTCACAGTAACTGAGCAGTACTGCTCAGAACCTGCACAGAACCATCCAGTTTTAGGGCCTTTTTAGTGCTGGGAACTGGACACTACTCAATGGTCAAAGTTTTCCCGTGTATTTCTCTGTCCTTACACAAATGAAACCAATTCAGAATGAATCTTCTGCAAGAGTATTCAATCATATTCTCTGAAAATACTTGGGCTGGGAATGATATTAATTGTATCATTTGGAGTTCTAAAAATTCTTTTTTTATATCAATCACATCAAGGGAAGCCACTGTTGAATATCACAATCAGGGGGAGATAACTGTATTTTTCTCAATATTTTTCACCATACAACTAGAAAATAAATGCAACAAATTATGAGTGGCTTATGAAGGGGGACTGGTCAATCTTTTCAAATAGTTTTTTGCCTGATATTGACATGCAATTCAACCGAAGGAAGATGTTTAAAAATAAACACAATAAATTCTAAACAATCAGTTGGAAACTAATAACAGGTATCCTTGAGGCCCTACAAGAGTGAGTGAGTGAGTTAGGGTTTAACATCACGTTCAGCGCTATTTCGGCCATATAGCGATATATAACTAACTATGATATGATCAGCTGGACGTGTGCGACTATCCATCTACAGTACATGTAGTTGCAGAAATATAGAAACCCTCCTAAGCACAGTATGACGAACACAGAATGCTACTATGAAGTGGTAAATTACAAACAATGGTCAAGTGTTGCAGGGCAGTAGTTGGTTCCAGAGATAATAGTCATACATTATGTGTTCATATATCTTGTCCATGTTTGTGTTTGTAGGTATGTGGCTCACACATTCAACACCTATCTATATCCTCAGTCATTTGGTCCTGTTGATGTCAGGTTTTCATGCCAGGTATGTACTAGAATACACATGTATTGTGTACTTGTCAAACTGTACACATGTCCCTGTCTCGTTAACACAAGGGGATGATATGAAATGTATTCAGTTGCTAATAGCTCAGAATCCAGATCTCCATGTAATGCCATGTATATTCAACATTTGATATATTGATACTCAATACTACTAATGGAAATCTGTCATATAAGAAAATGCAGCCAATTCGGGGAGCCATGAAGTAGTATGTGTTTTTGGAGCAGATTTTCAGAATATATTAGAATAAGACCGGTCTTGATCTTGACTCCTTTACAAGTGAGTGTTCAGGTACATTCATCAGTCCATCAACAAGTCTGATTTAATTCTGAACCTCTTGCATTCGACATCTCAAATTCATCTGTATGCCGATAATGAAAACATTTTACCACAGAGTGTTAGATTTCATAAATATAATGGCATAATTTTGTTACACTTATAATTTTAATATTTTGAAAAAAAATCCCTTAAATATGTTGAACTTGATTCTGTTTCCAGGCATCCAGTTTTGAGTTTTTGTGCAAACACAATTTTGACTTCAATAAGGTAAGTTTATCTATGTAAATGAGTCCTCGCCATGAACAGTCTCATATTTTCAGGGGTGTTTCCTAAAACAAATTTGATAGATTCACATGCACGATAAATTCCATAATAATTTAATATCAGGAAGTGAAATTTTTCTCACCATAAAACTACAATGTACGGGATGATCGAATTGATCAGAATAGGAAGTTGATAAAATAGTCCAAAATCATCCTTTGTTATTTCAACGATTTTGGAGGATGATTAAATTGATTAGAACAGCTGATTGAATTTTGTACTCAAAATTGCGGGTGATTGAATTATCAACAATCAACAATCCCTGCTTACAGTCCATCAACAATCCATGCTTACAGTCAATCAACAATCCATGCTTACAACCAATCAACAATCCCTGCTTACAGTCAATCAACAATCCATGCTTACAACCAATCAACAATCCCTGCTTACAGTCAATCAACAATCCCTGCTTACAGCCAATCAACAATCCCTGCTTACAGCCAATCAACAATCGCTGCTTACAGTCAATCAACAATCCCTGCTTGCAGTAAATCAACAATCCCTGCTTATAGTCAATCAACAATCCCTGCTTACAGCCAATCAACAATCCCTGCTTAGTCAATCAGCAATCCCTGCTTACAGCCAATCAACAATCTCTGCTTACAGCCAACCAACAATCCATTTCAGTGTAGCTAAACAGTGACCACATTTTAAGCCTTTCAGCCTCTAAATTTCTTATTCTTGATGGATCACACACTTGATTCATTCTCCATTGCTGTTATTACTCATGGTTTCTTAGAATCACTAATCCCTCTGTTATATTGTATCCAGCTTAGGAATTAAGAGGAAAGTGATAAGATGGTACAAGACAGATATTCTAACCATTTAAATTTATTCTTTCCATCATATTTCAGTTTGTATATGAAGGGGTATCCTTCCTCAATGAAGAGCAAGAGAGAGAGTTGAAGGCTTATATTGAAAGTAAAAGTATTGTTGAAGGACTGGAAAGGTACACAGCTATATTTCTCCATTATTATTATTATTTACATTTCTACCATGTGACTTGTCTATGTTGTTATGTTACAGTCATATAACCATATTTAAACAAAACTTCAAATATTTCATTCATGTATCATCAATCGTGGAAATATTAAATTTTCTGTCCTTTTGCTGACTTCTAAATTGATCAGATCTTAACTATTTATTCAGGAAATAAAAACCTCAATCTCAGTGTGATGATCTGTCATTTATTTTGTCTGTGGCTCATATGACTGTAATAGGCCAGGTTATTGTTTGAAACCATCGCGCAGTAAGATCTCTATGTGAACCAACAATCCCTGGTACTAATGTCAGGTAGTGGGGGTAGATCCCTGGTACTAATGTCAGGTAGTGGGGGTAGATCCCTGGTACTAATGTCAGGTAGTGGGGTTGTGCCTGCCTCCAGGCAGAAACAAGAGTCCGGGGGGGAAAAACGAGGACGGACAGACAGATGGACTGACAGACGGAAGGACAGATGGGGTGACAACAATACCAATTGGGCTGAGGGGTAAAAATCAGTCAAACCTGTCTGTGCAACACCAGCATAAACAAATGTTTAGTTTCCATTCCCATTATTTGAATCACTAATGTCAGGTAGTGGGGTTAGATCCCTGGTACTAATGTCAGGTAGTGGGGTTAGATCCCTGGTACTAATGTCAGGTAGTGGGGTTAGATCCCTGGTACTAATGTCAGGTAGTGGGGTTAGATCCCTGGTACTAATGTCAGGTAGTGGGGGTAGATCCCTGGTACTAATGTCAGGTAGTGGGGGTAGATCCCTGGTACTAATGTCAGGTAGTGGGGTTGTGATTCAATGTCAGGTAGTGGGGATCTACCTGACATTAGTACCAGGGATCTAACCCCACTACCTGACATTAGTACCAGGGATCTAACCCCACTACCTGACATTAGTACCAGGGATCTAACCTCACCTGACATTAGTACCAGGGATCTAACCCCACTACCTGACATTAGTGATTCAAATAATGGGAATGGAAACTAAACATTTGTTTATGCTGGTGTTGCACAGACAGGTTTGACTGATTTTTACCCCTCAGCCCAATTGGTATTGTTGTCACCCCATCTGTCCTTCCGTCTGTCAGTCCATCTGTCTGTCCGTCCTCGTTTTTCCCCCCCGGACTCTGTTTCTGCCTGGAGGCAGGCAGATGAAACTTCTGTCCAATATAGAATGTGATCTGTATATGTGCCTTTTGTATGTTTCATTGGTCAGGTCCTCGTCTGCCTGTCTGTCCATCCACTTTTTTGTCCATCTATATCATGGTTTAATTCCAACAGCTATTTGGATACCTTGTCTTTTTTTATACCCTCATACATAGTAGAAGGTATACTGGATTCTGATTGTCCGTCCGTGTTTTAATGCATAGATCCATTCGTCCGTCGGCTCGTGATGTCTGAAATTTGTTTCGTGGCAATAACTTGAGAACCGCTTCGCTTATCGGATTCTTCTCAAATTTGGTATGCGTATACCTTGCCATGAAGTGTCACCTGGGATTCGCCAACAGGTGGCCCCACCTGGTGGTAAAATCCTCTTATCTGACTCTTTTCAGAATTGTTATGTATATAACTATGCTTGGGATTGCTTTTCACCCACTTGTGCCTTGAGGTGGTACCACCTGGTGGCAAAATTCAAATTCATTTCCAGGCGATAACTTGAGAACCCTCATCAGTTTTTTTCCCAAATTTGGTGTTTATGTACCATGCCATGAGATGTCCCTTTCAATTGTGTTTCACCCAATTGCACTTATAGGTGGCACTACCTGATGGCAAAATCGAACTTTTGTTTTCAGACGTGAGGATGAGCAGTTATTACGGGGTTATTGTGTGTTTGTCTCTCTATTTGATCTGCGGACGAGCAGTTATTACAGAGCTATTGTGTGTTTGTCTCTATCAGACCTGTGGATGAGCAGTTATTACAGAGTTATTGTGTGTTTGTCTCTCTATCAGATCTGTGGATAAGCATTTATTACAGAGTTATTGTGTGTTTGTCTCTCTATCAGACCTGCGGATGAGCAGTTATTACAGAGTTATTATGTGTTTGTCTCTCTATCAGATCTGCAGATGAGCAGTTATTGCAGAGTTATTGTGTGTTTGTCTCTCTATCAGATCTGCAGATGAGCAGTTATTACAGAGTTATTGTGTGTGTTGTCTCTATCAGATCTGTGGATGAGCAGTTATTACAGAGTTATTGTGTGTTTGTCTCCCTATCAGATCTGCAGATGAGCAGTTATTACAGAGTTTTGTGTGTTTGTCTCTAACAGATCTGTGAATGAGCAGTTATTACAGAGTTATTGTGTGTTTGTCTTTCTATCAGATCTGTGGATGAGCAGTTATTACAGAGTTATTGAGAATTTGTTTTTCTATCAGATATGTGGATGGGCAGTTATTACAGTGTTATTTTGTGTTTGTGTCTTCATCAGATCTGTGGATGAGCAGTTATTACAGAGTTATTGTGTGTTTGTCTTTCTATCAGATCTGTGGATGAGCAGTTATTACAGAGTTATTGTGTGTTTGTCTCTCTATCAAATCTGTGGATGAGCAGTTATTACAGAGTTATTGTGTGTTTGTCTCTCTATCAGATCTGTGGATGAGCATTTATTACAGAGTTATTTGTGTTTGTCTCTATCAGATCTGTGGATGAGCAGTTATTACAGAGTTTTTTGTGTTTGTCTTTCTATCAGATCTGTGGATGAGCAGTTATTACAGAGTTATTTGTGTTTGTGTCTATCAGATCTGTGGATGAGCAGTTATTACAGAGTTATAATTGTTTGTCTCTATTAGACCTGTGGGTGAGCAGTTATTACAGAGTTATTGTGTTTGTCTTTCTATCAGATCTGTGGATGAGCAGTTATTACAGAGTGATTGTGTTTGTCTTTCTATCAGATTTGCGGATGATCAGTTATTACAGAGTTATTTTGTGTTTGTCTCTCTATCAGATCTGTGGATGAAGTTATTACAGAGTGATTGTGTTTGTTTTTCTATCAGATATGTGGATGGGCAGTTATTACAGTGTTATTTTGTGTTTGTGTCTTCATCAGATCTGTGGATGAGCAGTTATTACAGAGTTACTGTTCTCAGGTAGCTGAATGGTTGGTTACACATACAGAGGGGGACACTTACATACTAGAAAAAGATAAAGGTAGGATTTTATAGTTTTCTGTTTTTCTTTTTTCTATAAGAAACTATAGCTCTGAGTTGTTGGTACCTGGTATTGTTTTTTGTTGACTCGGCTAAAGACTGCATGTTGAAGTGTAACGGTGGTCATTTGGTATTACTTTACATTTGATTCAATAAGACAATTTCATTGATAAAATCTATTAGGGAATTTTAAAGAATTTTAAAGTACATCAACATTGTGTGATGGAAACACAGGTCTACATTTAAGTTTTGTGTCTAACATTCTCTGCAGCAGACTTTTTATGTTATGCATTTCTGTGT
The DNA here is from genome assembly GCA_036873755.1 of Hanleya hanleyi. NCBI lineage: Eukaryota > Metazoa > Mollusca > Polyplacophora > Lepidopleurida > Hanleyidae > Hanleya > Hanleya hanleyi. The sequence goes on from JAVTVY010018369.1 coordinate 69,585, forward strand.
TTGAGCAAAAGTTGAAATAGCATTAATCTGGTTCAAAAGTGACTTACAAACAATCAGTCTGACTTACAAACAATCACTCAGAGAGAATATATATTATTCACATGCTGTATGTTTTCATTGATTGTATTTCTGTCATGTTAGATTCTCCCAGTGTGGACAATTATATGATGCATGCCGAGATAAGGAGTCGATTTCCTAAAACATGGACCACATCCACAGAATTTGGAGATGTAAGTAATTTAGCGACCCGGGCGTAACATGTAAATTTCCCTAAAATGTTTACCATCTGAAAGGTGTATGGCGTTCACACACATAAGGTGATCATCTTCTCGGAAGGTTCATCCAACATGGAAATTTTCAACATACATGTACCTGGTCCATTCAGTTTTAATAGTCCTACACCTATAGAATTTCCATACTATGCATATTTGTCATATAAACATGGGTGTCCAATATTTTTATTATATTTGGACGGTTGTTGACTGGAAATACTTCAGTGATATTTGACCTAGAGGTAATCATAGCAGAAATTGTTCACTATTTTCATTTTTCATTCATTATGATTCCTGTTACTGCCTAAAGACCAGGAATCTGAGCAGACACATAAACTATTCATATTTTACAGAGGAGGTCGTATTTTCAGTGCTTTACCTTCAAAATCTAGAATGCTGACCTTCATCCAAAAGTCTTTCACCCATCCCCAACCATGCCCCGTCACCATCCCCCCTCACCATCCCCACCTGTTACTCATACATCCTATATATCCCTCTTGCCCTTATGTAGATTGTTGTGGAGTTGATCTCAGTGGAGAAGAGGAAAGAGCTGGATGTGGAACAACATCGAACACAGAAAGCTGAACGTGACAAGTAAGATGTAAGGGCCATCGCTCCGTGTTAGAGAGCCCCGCTCCGTGTTAGAGAGCCCATCATAACATAACAAAAAATTCAAAATTATGCATTGTGTAGAGTTTTGAGATCATTTGAAGGGTGGGGAAGGAAAAGGAAGAGGCAGGTAATCACAGGGACGGGGTGTGGGCAGTTAAAAATATAGGTTGGAAATAGGGTGTCAAAATGTGCCAGAATAAGCCCTTTCACATTTAGATTTTCAAAAAATGTTGCAGAACCTTCACATACAAATACATAAATCAATCAAACATGTAACTGAGTGATGATTTGCGATTTAATTTATCCAAATTTGGCCAGAAAGCACCCCCTCCCTGTAG